>CAEGAD010017503.1:0-22065 GCA_903067055.1 Poeciliopsis paucimaculata | reverse complement strand
TTTTTTGTTAAGATTTTGTGGAAAATAAATAGAAGCTACTTTTTTATATATGCCTTTGTCCTTGTTCCTTGCTGGTTGGACCGTTACACCTACCCAAACATTTTTTTTAATGAATTCTATCTTTTCTTTTAAAAGTTCAGTTGTGCAGGAGTCTTTTTATGTTTTGGATCTATGACTCACATATCCCTTTTTGCACAACGATCGGACTACTGTTCACAAGTTTGTGAGTTGTTGAGGATCAGAAGTTAAAAAAGAATATTTAATGGAATAAAAAGAACAAAGAAACCAGTGTGAGAATAGCAATAATATCTGACATTGTTTGACTGAAACAGCAGAGTATATATATATATATAGATATATATATATATCTATATATATATATGTATATCTATATATATAGATATATATATCTATATATATAGGTATACATATATATATATATATATGCTACAAACTTGATGACTGGATGTAACACAGGTGAGTAAATGATGGAAATCAGGTGTGAAGAAGCACTGAGGGAAAAGTGACCCTAGAAATCTGGAAAACAGGAACAAATAAAACGCAAGATGGAACAAAAATAATCAAAAAAGAAGATTGTTACAACTATTTTTGTTTAAGAAAAAACTGCCTGTTTACTGGGTTGTTTTTAGTGAATTTTATCATTTTGGTGTTTTTGATTTTTATTTAAGTCGATGTTGCCAAATTAACTGTTTTGGTCCTTGCAAAATGTTTAAACGCCAGGGCCCTAAACATAAAGCCAGAACAACTATGCAGTGGTACATAAATGAAAGTATTTTCCTTGTATACCCCATTCACTCCAAACCGAAATTCGATTGAGAAATTCACCAATTTTCCCTCCAGTCTTGCTGAGATTGAGCAATTTTGCACAGGAAAATGGGCAAAATATTCAGTTGTGCAAGTCTAGTAGAGACCACTGTGTGACTTGCATAATGACTTGGAGCTGCAGTGAAAAGTGGTTCTACGGTGTATTAACTCCGAAGGGCTGGTTACAAATGCACAAATCATTTTTCGCATTTGTATTTTTAAAAGTTCTGAAAAAAAAATATTAGCCCTTTCCCTAATAATGTTGTACTTAGTGGCGTATAGCATAAAATCCTCCAAAATGTACTGAAGTTTGTAGTTATGTTCGAAAAACCTGAGGGGACGCACACATTTTGGCAAAGTTCTGCGCACTGCTATCTTCACCTTTAGACCCTGGGAATGATTTATGTATAAAAGTGTGTTTTGCCTAAAATGTTGTGATTTGACTCTGTAATTGAGATCATTTTTACTCCCTAAACTTTAAAATCAATCCCGGTAAAAGCAGTCGCTGAATACCAAAGCAGCCAATCTCTTGATGTCATTGTCCCTAAAACTAAAATGCAACAACACACTTATATAGCTATACGCGCATGCATTATTCATTAGGTTTTTACCATTTAGAATAACCTTTGGCATTCCTCTAGCTCACTCTCCTCTGCTATCTTTCCATCCTGCTTTCTTTCATTAAATCACAGCTTCCTTTTAATGGCATACCTCGTTCTGCTTAGCAAAATGAAGATTAGTACAGTAAAAAACCCAATTTGTGACTTTGAATGAAATTACATTTTAATCCAGGGACCCTGCTGAATAATACACATTGTGGCTTGGAGCTAGCCCCACTCCCACAGCACACACACGCACACACGCGTTTCCCACAGATGTATCCTCGTGCTGAGTGTCTGCTATGTGTTCACTAAAGGTTATTAAGCCTAATGAGGCTTTACAGGGCCTCACTGCCTTTAGTGTTTTCTTAGGGATAAAGGAGGGATTTGTGCCCCCGCCACAGTGGGATAAATGAAAGAGAGTGGCACAAAAGTTGCACCAGGCCTGTGCGTTACGGGCAAGCTGGCAGTTTGAGACGAGCGAGGCCACTTTATGCAAACAGCTCAAAGCTTTATTATTATTTTTTTTTCTTTATTAGCGTTGTGATGACAGTCAGGCCCAGTCTTGACTGAGCCAGATTAATTGAGCAGAGCAGACAGCAGTGCAGTATGTGTTACCTAAAGGAGTGTGCGAGTCTGTTTAGCATTTGAGTTAGTGTTCCAATATTTGGCTTACGCTTGGTGTTTGTTTTTGCCTCGGGTAAAGCACTTGTCTCCAGTAATCCCAAACAAATTTTGTGTTTCGCTGTAGAGCTGAAGAAACAGAAGAAGAAAAAAAAAAGTAAATGAAGTAGACCAGTGATGGAGATAGAGAGGAAAGGTAAACAAGGACTTTTTGTGTATCAGCTAGAAATTCAGTTGTTGTATTAAAGCTGCAGTAGACAGCTTTTATAAAAATGTGTGTTTTTTTATGTTTATTATTAAAGCCGTCACTGTGTCATGACAGGTAATCTGTGGAAAACTATTTATCTGCCATCGTTGGTGGTTAGCTATGTTGGGAAGGAGTTGTAGCCTTGCAAGAGAGCAAGGGGGAGAGGAAGTGAGCAGCATGTAGACAAGGGTGATTGACAGCGCTGAGACCTCCTGGCTCTGATTGGTTGCTTCTGACCAAGCTATGTACGTCTATAGAAACACAGGGAGAAGGCAGAAGAGCTTGAGCTTTTTCATAGATGATCTTTCTCATACCATATCGTCACGACATAGTGACAATTTTAATAAATATGTAAAACGTTTTTTTTTGTTTTTTTTTTAATAAAAGTTACCCGCAGCTTTAAGGTTGCTATAATAAAAAAATAAAAAAAATCATAATAATGAGAGGCTCATAAAGGCTTAAAGGACTTTAAAGGCAGGATCAATTGATGAAGAGAAGCAGGAATCGGGCGTTTGGAGTTATGGAAAGCTTGGGCACTAAACGTTAAGAAGAAAACTTAAAAAAAAAAAAATTAAAAACAAATAAAACATTTGAAGAACAGAAGGAAGATTTATCAGAGTTAAAGTTAAGCTAACGCATAGCATAGACATAGATCAAGGCAGAAAATGGCAGGATGTTGGAGCAAAGGGTGGGATCAAGAAGGAGGAAATAGAAGAAATAGAAGGACTGAGTGGGAGGCGAAATGGAAAGGAGGGATTGAGAGAAGGGCCAGAGATAAAAGCAGGTGCTAGAAAAAGGCAGCAGGAACAAAAGGTTAGTGGTATCAATCTGTCCTTATCCAACAGAGCACACTACTTTGTAATACAGTGTACTTTAAAACCCAACCCGTGTTGTTTTTTTTAAATAATCTTTATTTGTTGCTGATAAAAATATGAAATCCTGACATATTGCAAAATATAATAAAATAATTGTCAAAGGAGTATTGGTTTTGAAAAAGACATGCCAAAAATTATTCATCTATTAATGGGGGAAAAAAGTCTTAGCAGTACAGCCAAAAAGAAAAAAAAGCTTTTTATAATTGCGGACAATTTATCCTTGCTTATGAGCTCCAAGTATTCAAGATTGGAAAGCAGCCTGGCCGCCATCCTAATAGTTCATTCCCTCCGAAGATTTGTGAGCAGATCCAAGGTCTCTTGGTTTGATCACTCCAAGACATTTATGTTACTTCCAGTGAGAAGAGATTAAATCAAAGATTCCTTTAAGTCAAAATCTGCCAGAGATGTTGATCATTTTGAGCTTAACCGGATCGTAACTGTCAATGTAAAGGCTGGAAATGTATTTGTTTGTTAGGGGAAAACCCGTGTTTCGGATCTCATCTTCATGTACACACACCTTCCTCTTTATTAGGTTTAGCATTTGGGCATGTAGATGTGTGGAAAACAACTTGCTTATGTTCAATCTGACCACCAGATTAAAATCAAGAAGGGAGGTTTTGAATGTGACTTGAGTTGTTTTTTCTTCTTCTTCTTTTTTTGAGCCAGAGAGGTTGGGCTGAACATTTCAAACACAGCTGACCCACTGAGATTTTCAGTCTAAGGTCATTGAAAGTCAACTAAAAGCAGGAAACCTAAGCTAAAATTCACACAGACCTACCGATTATTGACAAAGACAGATTGGAAAAACCTTGCTTAATCCCGTGAGTCTTGACTTTTAGCAGCAAAATTGAGACAGTAGGATAAAATTGACATAAAGAACATGAGAGTATGGAGCCAACTTGCTTTGTTTCACTGGATCAGGCTGGTGCAGTGATGTGGGAGACATTTTACTGGTACAATTTGGCAACTTCAGTGCTGCTTGAGCATAATTTAAACGCCCCACCTTTATAATCACAGTTTACTAATCGATATGTGTTTTGTGGTTATTTGGAGATTTTATCACAATTAAAACTCAATAGTTTTCACTCTTACGTGAGAACGACTCAGGGCAAATCAAAGTTTAAATATAAAGTCTTCATTTTCAAAGTATTTAATATTGTCATGTCTTGCACATTTACAAAGGAACTGTAAAATAACTAAAAGAAACTAGAAGAATTGCAGTATGTTCTGTCTCTGAGGCGAAACAGTTGGTGGTAATAACAGATATCAAATAATGAACGAGAATGGCAGGCAGTTTCTTATGGAGGTTTTTTTTATTTTTTGTTGTCGAGGAGCTTGATAGCTTTATCTCTAATGTGCTCTGGCTCATTAGTTAGTGATTAGTTGGTCCTATCTATAACTGCATACCAATCTGCACTTACTGAAATAAGTGAAGCCATGCTCAAATGCTCACAAACACTCAAACACAGGCACAGTGCTCTTTTTTTTTTTTACAATTACAGTGTGAACCTGCTATAGATCGTGTTCAGACTTTTTTATGATTAAAGATACTTTCTGATTCTCTTTGCGCTTACAATCCGTGAATCTGTGATGTTTGTTCAGAACGATGTTTGGCAGAACTCTAGAAACCCTGCCCGGCTGCGTGCCATTGACAGCTGAAGACCCCTAAGGCAACACACATTGATCACAGCGTACTGAAGCATCCATAAGCGTAGGTCAGAGGTGAAAGACGAGCAGAAGGAAGAGGCAGGCCACTGGGAACGTCAGTGGGAGAAGGTTGGCAGACGGGTGCTGATGTTAGATTACCCAGATGCTGACGGATGACTGCGGGACACGCCTCACTGACTGGCAAGGTGATGGGTTATCCAAATGCCTGAAGAGGAGATGGGAAAATGGGTAACCACCTAGCAATGGGCAGCAAAATGCTAAAAGAAAAAACAAAAACAAAAAAACTAAACGAACAAGCGACTAAACTGATAGATAACCAAAACCGACTCTGACAAACAAAGGGATTAAGACAGGTTCCCAGAGAGAAAAGAAAAAGATTGAAAATTGTGAAGCAACAAAGCAAAAAAAAAAAAAAAAAAAAAAATCAGCAAATAGAAGAAGGACAAAAGGTCTCCGAGAAGAGTAAGGAGAATGGAAATGCTCCAAATCCAAAAGCCATCACAGACGAGGCTATTTTAGAAGCAAGGTAGTTATGGCCTGAAAACCGAAACGTCGGGAATCCCAAATGAGTTGCCAAGAAAGCAGGCACGATTTAGATCCCATCTGGAATGATTTTCATTACCACCTGCCTTGGGAGGAAAAGCTGTCTTCACGAAGACAGAGAGCAGTAGTCTAGCGGCTCTCACAAGTCCTTAAACATTTACTGTGACGTCCTAAATATGTGTTACAAATGAAAAAACGCAGACCTTTCCTGTTGATCCGACTCTGTTTTATGCTACCAGATTTACAACAGGCTGAATATTAGATTTTATGTTGAGGCCTTCGAACTTGTGAAAGCCTGAAGTGACAAAAACATATTCAGAAAACATGGGTTGCATATTTATAAGATTTGATTTGATCCGTTTTATGAAAGGATCTTCTTTTTTATAGAAGAAAAGCACTTTTTTTTTTCTAATCTGGTGTCCGACACGTTGCACCAGTCCAATATTTCAAAAATCACCTCAAGTAAAAAAGAAAAATGAAATACTTGAATTTATTGACTACAAAACTGCATTAGAGGCAATAACTCTGAGTCGTCATTTTCTGACTCATTTGTCTATCATTGTTGTGGAGGAATTTTGAGCCACTCTTTACAAAATCCCTTTATTGAGGGTTGCGAACTTTGGTTTACACACAGCTCTCCTGAGGTCTTGTCGCAGCATTTCTGCCACATATGTCTGGGCTCGACTCACACATTGCAGCACCTTAAATTTTCCCCCTTTTCTTTTCTGCCATTATGTTGTGGAGTTGCAGTTTTTTTTGTTTTTTTTTTAGATCACTGCCCTGTTTGAACAGATCCTGAGCAAGTCTTAGCTGCAGGACAGATGATGGCCCCACATTTGACTGTTGAATACTTTCTACTCTGATGAGTTGTTGTCAAAACATCACTCCTCCACCACTGTGCTTTATAATCGGTTTAAGTATTGCTTTCTTTTGATCACGTCGGCCAAGTGATTTGTTTGGATACAACTTTGGAAACACAAATTGGAGATGAGATGCTTTATATTGCAAGTTGTGAAGATGCTAAATGATAAAGTTTCCCATCAAACTGTTTCTTATTTAAATTTCTAATCAAGCTTTCACAACCTGAGTGAGGTATTTACTCTCCGACATGTAACTCTGTGGTATTTAGAATTTCTCTCATCATTGCATATTTAAGATTGAGATTCATTTGCTGCTGTGTCTCCTTCTTGAAAGTTTGACCGTCATTTTTTAGAAGTTTTTCACTTGTGAGTAACCATTGTCATTGTGGAGGTTCGAGCATCAGTTTGCTTGGAAATTTCCTAATAATCCACGTATGATTCCTTGACGTTGTACGACACATTCATGTGTGCTCCACTGCAAAATTGCCAATATTTCGGATAGTTTAGCAGCAGTTTCTTTCATTATTCCCTGATACATGCAGACATTCTGCTGAAAGAGGGTCTGCCTTCGTCTTGCAGTGACTGTATAGTCCTGCGACGACCACAATGGGCCTCGAATTGCACTTATTCCACTCACATGGGGTAGATTATTATAAAAATATGGGGAATATGTAGAGCATTAAGGTTGGTGTCAAGGCTCTGACCTCATCACTCCCCACAAGGAAACACTGAGCTCAACTCAGCGGGGACTGGAGGGTTATTAGCGTGTGCAGGCATGCAGCAAAAGAAGGAGTGGAGCACTGACGGCTTAAGTACTCCACTGTGATTGAGAGGGTTTGTTCGTTGGATATGCGTCGCTTTGTGGAGAGCGTGACTTATACGAAAAGTAGGAGACCCATACAGGGCTTTCTGGCTTACAGGTTTAGCTTAATTTTTTGTCTTATATGTGTATATTTGTGGAGAATTTTGCCTCTACATCTTGTGCACTCTAGAGGTTATTCGGGACTGTTTGAAAATAGCAGAAGAGCACGCCAATTCTACACTGAAACAGTGTCAACATGCAGGTGGTAAACAGACATCTTGGTGTGCTAATCGCTGCACCAGGGTGCCCTGAACTTCAATAGCTTCAAAAAGCCTGCAATGTCTTTCGCTAAGGGCTGTTTTAAGGTATGAACAGAGAGAAACAAAGATGCTTGCAGTGTCTCCTAAAAGACAATTTGTACAAAATTCTCTGTGGTCTGTGAAAACAGTACAAATCATATCATATTTTGGTGAAATATAAAACAGTTGCCACTCATCCTCACCCACTACCCATTTCCATTGTTTACCTTTGCTGTATGTGAGATTAGCTCAGTTTTTGCGTGCAACTTCTCATCGTCTTATAAAAAAAGCTAACGACATTAGCAATGTCTTGCCAAAACACCTGTTAATGTTAGCATGTTTTTGATGTGCATGTATGTATTCAAATGACAGCAGGATGATATGTAGGAGCTCCATTCATTTTTCTGCTGGGTCACTGTGTGGCAAAGTCATAGAACTTAGCGAACAAACAACATCATAAAGGCAAAGAGGAAAAAAGTGGCTGACAGATCAGGGATGAAGATGTCGGCAAGAGCCAAGTGCACTTACAAAAACAACACCCTGCGCTTTAAACGCCTCGAAGAGCATTGTTCCACGTATCACCTGACAATGGGCAGAGCAATATCGCACAGCTGAAAGCCTAGCAAGACCTGTGCTGTATTGCTGAAATTCTGGAGGCAAGAGCTGTTGACAGGACAACTATAAGTCAAACACTGCACAGTTCTGTCGTCTAAGTAATGGCGGCAAGAAGAAAGCCGCTATTGAATGAAAGTCGTAAGTAATACAATATCAGGTCTGCAACAAACCATGCGACAGACAAAGCAAGCATGCTCTCTGGTTAGATGAGAGCAAGAATAATTATTTTTACCTGAATGCAAAATGCCATAATGTGGAAAATAACTGATAACAGACATTATCATCCAAACCATGAAACACGGTGGTGGCAGCATCATGTTGTGAGGCTGCTTTCCACAGGAGTAACACTGGCAGGACGGAGTTGATGAAAAAAATTCTTAGTTCTAAATATAAGTGTATTGCGTGTTTTTATTGTAATGTCATAAAATGTATAAAAATGGGTATTTATAATATTATACACGGCGTTGTAGATAAGTGCAAGCGCACTAAGAGATGGCAGATTTTTAAAACATTTTTTTTTATTAAAATCGCTTTTCTTTTGTAATCTCACTACAAGGCAGTTGGACAAACAGTCACAAAAATGATTTATTTATTTTTTGTTAGCTAAGCTGAAATGGCATTCCATGGCTCCTGAGTGGCTCGTCACCCCTTCAGACACATCAGTCTTACACTGCACGATACAGTAACACACACATAAAGAGTGTGTAACCTCATTTTACTTTACAGACTCATAGCTGTTAATGCTGTTATAAGCACTCACTTGTTCTCCTGCTCACACCAGCCACAACACGATGTGAACAACACACTTTCGCTCAGACCCGACACATACACATGCACACATGGATCTCGAATCTCGTAAGCATCTATCAAACACAACAAGTTGCCATTAGTCAGGGGAAGTCATGTCTCTCTCTCTCCCCGCCTCTCTTCCTGCACTGACCGCCTTCATAAAGTAGAGCAGAGCGAAGCCACAGATAAATTCTGAGCGATGTCCCGGCCTGACTCTTCTTGCAGGGAGAATGTCAAAAATGATCTGATACCCACATCAAACATATAAACCCCGTTTATGGGACGGACGGACGCAGACACGCAGACGTGCCGCAACCGACGGGGAGGTCCAATCGTAGGGAGGCTCGTTTTCCAGAGAGGGGGGTAGTAAAACAAATGGAGGGATGGATGAAGCGAGGAGACTATAAATGAGAACTTATGATATATATATAAAAAAAAAGAGACGAGATGAAGAAATAGATGGTGGTAAGAGAAAAGAGATGTGATCAATTTTTCTTCTTCAGTGCCCTTCAGAACAGAGGACACATTGTCCTCAAGATTGCGCTAAAGCAGCTTCCATGTAGCACTTATCTCATGCCAAGTCACGCCAGAGAGCCGGGCAATATTTCACTCTTAATTCAGGTCAGTAGCGTTCATATATCTTGTGGCGGGCGTCCCGTTTGCTCGACGCCTTGTAAAGGCAGTAATGAAGAACACCATGAAATTACCACTATTTATAACACTTTTTTTAAAGATTTATTTCATGACCAAGACCAGGACTGTTTGGGAGAGGAAATGCGCGTTCAGTTAAAATGTCAAATCGTCATTAGCGAGGAAATAAATCCCCTTTAATCTGCCTGTTTTTCGCTGTAAACAAATTACCAATTTGAATGCGATTGGAAAAATAATGTTGTGATGCTGGGTGGGGGAGGGGGGTTTCTGCAGAAGCAGCACGTATTAGAGCAGAATCCATAAGTTCAGGGCCACCTCAGGCAAGGAAACCAGAGAGGTGAATATTTTTTAATTGAGGAAAATGGAATGGACAGGCACATTTTTTTATGGGTTCCTGGCTCAGTATATTTTCCCTTCACTCTCTGTTTATTAGGAGTAGAGTGGACCAACATAAGTTTTTGCCCAAGGCTCTCCCTTTTTTTCTCTCTTTCATATATTTTTCAAAAATAGTTATGATGCAAGTGTCCTGGCCCCCTCAAAAGAGCCTTTTCAAACTCAAAATGCTTAGCTGAGGAGAAATCTCTCAAAGGAAAAGGGGGAGAAGAAAACTCTTAATTCACAAGCAATATGATAATCTAATGAAGATTGAGATTATCATACTGCTAATATGATAATATGATTTATCATCATTTGTTTATTATCATGGTCACTGCACATGCAGGGAATTCATACATTAAAGCTTAGAGATATTCATAATAATTTGTCACCAAGAGAACAATTCAGTCTTTTTTTTTCTGTTTAAGTTACCGTAAATCTATATTTAAATAGGAAATCTATCCTCCTACAAAGCAAGCTGTACATGGCCATTTTTATTGTCTTTGATGTATTTTCTCCCCTTTACTCTCACTTTTTTCGAACATTTTCCCTCTTCAAAAGAGTTTATGTGTACACCAAATGGCTGCAGTAAAAAGTCAGAGGCTCGTGTGACATGGGTTTCAGGCAAATGTATCGACCCCCAGAACTCATGGAAGCGACGCTCGAAGACGAGCAAGGCCAGATTTCATTATCAACGATCTTGATGAATGATCACTTTCATCTGTGATCATTTCAAGTCCAGGTGATGCGTCATTCATTCACCAAAAGACGAATGATTGAAGGACCTGAGGCCCTTGCCTACCTCGCTGGGGCCAGGACTTTGAACAACTTGTGCGCTCCATCCTTAGGTCTGTTGAACCAGCGTTTCACTAGAGGTACAGCGTATGGGATTAGTTAAAGTCTCATAGGGGGCGATGATGAGCAGGATTGTGCTGGAAGAAGAACAGAACTGATGAGAAAGAACAAAATGATTTCTTATCAGGATATACATTTGATTTAAAGTCTTTGTTCTTGCAGTTCCCGGGAGCTGGTTTTTCTTCTGCTCTTGGTCTGACGCACCATTTGGCATCACTGTTTAAATGGAAGTATTATTGTTGTAGGCAGTGTATGTAGTCCGCTGACCCTAGTGGTCAAGTACAAATGACAAAATTTACATCACGTTCTTTGTGGTCAGGCTGACAGTAGAGCACACCGAGGTACGACTTGGACCTTATAACCAGACCAATCCTATTCTATAGCGCCACCTGCCATTTGTCACATGCCTATAATTTCAGTCAGCATCAGAGGGAGGAAGAAAGAAAGAAAAATCCAGCCAGACAGAGAAAAGTTGCATGCGTAAGTCTAAATTGCACAAGTTCATTCAACATGTAGGATCACCAAATATTTAAGGTTAAACGAGCAGAATGCAGCATCTACTTATTTTATGGATAAAAAGTAATACATGGAAAAATAAAGACAGTTATTGTCAACTCTGTTCTCTTTAGCTTTTCCACAACATTATCCAGTATAGTTTGGATGACAGAGTCAACTTTTAGCTTTCAACTCAAATATGGTTCAGAATCTATAAATCTATATTGTGAAATTGTGCCATTATAAATTCATGATTTTACCGTCAGTGTACATTTGTTATTGAAAATAAATAAATAAATAAAACATACATTATTTGGATGGCATCTTTAAAGTGCATTGTTACTTTCATCAAAATGCTTTTCACCTAATCATGTAGATTTCATCTAAAACCATTTTTACTCTTTTTCCACTTTTAAAACAGAAAGAAAAGGACCAATTCAGACTGCAACACATTGATCCTAGTGTATACAAAAAAGGTACATATGCAGAACTTTAACATCTCTGTCTTTAAGTGGGAGCAAAGATCCTCTCGTGGATCAAAAACCCAGTACAAATCAGGCTCATTTTAAACGGTCATTGTGAAACAGCCCGGTCGAGCCAAGAGCCAAGATTGCGTAATAAGTTATAAACGCATTACTCACATCCTACAATTCACACGACAGAAAAGAGAAAGAGAAGCGGATTGGAAATGCAAATTTCATCATTTCAGCACACAAGCCAATTTTTTTTTTCTTTTTTTGCTTTAAAACGATCAGCATGAGTCAGCAGACTCATGTGGATTTCTTTTCGTGTTTCTGTTTTGTTGGTGCATGTCTACCTCGCTCGCCGTTTTGGCAGAAGAAACTGAGGTAATACCGTGAGTCAGCAAGGCAGTTGTATTGGCCCGTCCAATCGATGCCAACACTTGTTAACAGTGTTAATTTTCAAAATGGCGCTGTAGTCCTGTTGCAGAATTTATTGGCAGCCGTGTCAGCTCTTGTTAAAGGCAGCTCTGCTGGTTCCCCTGTCCGTTCTGAGTCTCGATCTGACCGCGGCCAGCGGACCTGAGGACCCGCGGCAGGAGGGGCTTTTACAGGTTGATTGGTGAGGCTCTTACGGAAGCCATGACGCCGAGCGATAAAAGCTCGTCGCGAGTAAACGCGGCTGTCCCGATTTTGATCTGCCGCATTCCCCTTGCGCATTTTCGTCGGCTTATTTTCCTTTTTTACTACCCCACAATCTTGTCCTGCAGATTTTAAATACCGAGTGGTAAAGCAGTTATGGATGCTCCAATTTATTTCCTCCAAGCTCTTTGGAGGTCTTTCCATTTGTCTCTGCTGACTTTATTGTATAGTTTGAATTTTCCTGAGAAAATTATTTAGCTTAGAGTTTTTAGGTTTGTTTTTTTTTCTTCCTTTGAGCCACTTACAGAAAAAGGAGTAACCTACAAATAAATATCAAATTATCAAACGTTGTCAGGAATCAGTTGGCTTTTTACACTCCCTGCAGACACAGAGGACCATTAGCCTTTATCTTAATTTGTTTCTTAGCCTCTGACTAATGGATGTTCAATAGTCACCCTGATTTTATGTCGAAAGGCCTTTTTAGACATGTGATATGTAACATTAATGGCTTCATCAATCTGTTCAGCTGATGGCGTCCAGTCATTCAGGCAGGGGCCACTTTTTAAATCCTAAGGGCTTCATTCATACACACAACCACGTTGAGAAAAGCAGCATTACTCGGAAGGCGTTTGCCATTAATTTGAGGCTTGATACCAAAAAGCAAGATGCAAGACTCCTCATACTATTGAAATCAGATATTAACATACACTGTATAAAAAGATGAATACCTCACTAATTTGTTTCTTCAAAGTTTGAAGTTTCAATACGTTTTGTAAGCACTTGTTGCCATTGCCTGCAAACCGTATGACTGCAGCCAGATGTTTTGGGACAAATTCATGACAATAGTTTGGAGAATTTTGACTGATTCCTGCCAAAAAAAACCGACGCAACAGAGTCAGATTTGCAGACTGTCTTAGCCGCACAAGATTGTGCTCTGCCCACAAATTATCAGTGAGACAGAGATGAGCGATTTGTGTCTTTTTATGTAGTGGATGAAAACATGTGGTTTCAATTGTTGAACACAATTTTCCTATCCCTATTTCATGTGGTGTTCAAACAGCCAATGACCTAAAGCAATCAACCCCTGCTGATACTGCTTATGGGTTCAGATATTCAGCAGAAATGTCAGTGGTAAATAGTAAAATCAGAAACATGTTTAAATTTAAAGGGACAGTATTATTTGTTTTCCAGCCACACTTTCATTTCATAGCACAATCACAACATTTGGCCACTTTCAGTGGTTATGTATCAAACATGACTTAAAGGAAATTTAACCTCGCTTTTTAGCACATTGAAATTGGGCCCCTGTCTCTTTAAGAAGTTTTTGCTCTTTCAAACACTCCACCTTCAGCAGGTTATCACATCCTCTCTTAAGCATGTATAAAAATCCGTTGGAGCTCTGGACTGAGAAATAGTTTGTATATTGAGCTCAGTAGATGCCCAGTTCCACCAGGTGTTTGCTACTCGCTGCAGCTAGTCTGAAGGAGCAGAGTGGGGGCGTTGTAGAGGATGGGCTTCTCTGCAATGCAGAAAATCGTATTGGAAACTGCAGCTCTGAGGAGGAGCTTCGGCATCAAAGATGGTTCTTGGTTCCCGCAGGCGTTTTGCAAACGCAAATGGTTGCTACGGGAGATTCAAAGATTTCACCTTGAATCTCCTTGAAAGAATCATGGTATATTTTTGATGAGAGAATAACATTATAGCAATATGTGAATGCTATAAAGTAAAAAAGTACATTTTACATCGTGCTTCCCCTTCAGCAGTTATTGTTACAAATGTTATAGTGGAAGAGCCTAATTTAAGTAAATTTGTGCTTAAAGCAATCTTTTAATTTTGGTTGATGTTTTGGAGAACAGGCCTGACTTGAACCTGATGACCAAAACGCCTCCCAGTCAGTAAGACTCAGAGTTCATTACTGAAGATAAATCATCAAAGGGCTGTCATATTTAGTGAATTAAAATATCACTGAAAAGTTCATTTATTTCAGTAACTCAATTCACTAAGTGAAATACATTATATGGATCAATTACACAGAGACTGATATTTTCAAGCCCTTATTTCTGTTAACTATGATTTTCCACTTGCTGATAACGAGACATTTAAGTTGAAATATACTGAAATGCTTTTGCTAGTCATTTTACCCTGTTTGTACGTTGCAGTGAGAGAAGAAGTTGTTGAGTTGGAAATGCCTAATATAACATTCCCTTAAACTGCCGACACGTTTTGTGATTTGTGTTATTTTAAAATGAGCTTTTAAATTCCAAGCACGTGGAAAACAGACAAGTTCTTCAAACTGAGCTCTGACTTGGTCTCTATTCTGCATGTTATGCTCCCTACTCATAACACACAGCAGAGGGTTAAAAACGAGCTATTACTCTCAAAAGCATTTTGGATTACTCGTCAGTGTGGTGAGAGGATCCAAATCCACGGAGGAAGCATCAGTGAACCAATAAAAATATATAATAATGAAAACTGAGACAAATAAGGACTAAGCTTAAAGTAAAATAAAAAAAAAATCAAAACACAAAGCAAGAAACGGACATAAACCAAACCAAAAACCTTGGAACAGTGGCCACCGTCTAAGCTTTTGGCATTGAGCTCAGAAAACCAAAACTGGAACCAGAAGGAGAAAGAAGACCAAGAGAGAAACCCGAGGCTGGACGCCATTTAAAAACAACAGAGAGAATCAAATGGGAAACGGCGGCCTGATGAAAATCACACACGGGGCCCAGAAACATGAACACTGAGAAATAGCTAAGCAGAACACAAGTAGGATAGAAGTAAAAAAAAAAGAAAAAAGGAAAAAAAGGCGACAGTGAAATTCACAGGAGTAACGGGAAAACCTGAAACCATAAAAACAGAATAAATGAAAGATAAGAGCCCCAAGTAGGAACCCACATCTACAGAGACAAACGGCGACTAACGAGTAAAGTGCCTCGACTGTTACATGAAAACCTTTGTGTGGGAATAATCAAAGCACATTTAAACTGTGACAGCAACTTGTCAAGGAAAGAAAACAAGCAACTCGAGGGCAAAAGATGTCAGAAGAATGGCCGATAGATGGTCCGACCCCACACGGCATTTAGGGAGAGGGTCCAGCAGAGATGAAACTGACTACTTCATATTTAAATCAGTTATGCCTGTTAGGTTATAATTACATATATTCTCAAAGGAGTCAGAAATACAATTTATTTTATCACAATTAACTGGAGAGCTGGCCTGCAGAATAAGGCTACTGTACATCCCTCATGTCACACGCTGTAAGAAATGCAGGTCAGATGTAATTCCTTGCTTGTACTTAAAGAATGAGATATTGATCACGGCTCGCGGCGCTTATTTTCCTGCATTACGTAAATCCGATCTTGATTGACAGCTTCCTAAGACCCAGACGTGTCTGCCTCATCGACTGCTGCCGATTTCATCAGGCGTACCTGCCTTCGACTCTCTCACAAGCCGGCCGCTGGGCAGCCCTTGCTTTCAAATTAGCATCTGCTGCGTCTCCCATTTATTAACAGTGGACACTTTCCAAAAACCTAATAATATTGCTGGAATTTTCTCAATAGCATGCCTGGTACCGCACGAGCCTAAGTGATTAGTTTTGCGGCGGCAGAAAAAACGCCTGGAGGTAGATTGTCAGCGAAGAGGCTAGGAGGTCCTGCGCAGGAAGGCATTCATTCCTCTAGCTATTTAATTATGAGGGCGAGAGACCCTTGGGTGCATAGCTTTATTCTCCCACCAAAGTGGCTCGCTAACAAACTCCGCTGAGTGCCTTTGATTGATCTGAAGCCATTTAAAGCAGCCATGAAAAGACAAAGGCAGTGGCAGAAAGAAGGGGGCCGTGGGGGGAGAGGTAACCGGTAAGCGGGGATAGAAAATGGAAGGTTGTGAGACGAGGAACACTGTGGCGGTAGGATTAAAGGAGGGAAAAAAGGTAGAAGGGAAAAGAAAGAGAAGGGGGATGTCAGCGGGGAGGGAAGCACATCGCCAAGAAGATGGAAAGAGGGATGAAGGGGAGCAAGGCATGGATGTATGGCTGGATGGATGAGAGGAGAAGCTGGAGGAGGCGGGGGGGGGGGTGTCTTTCCTGGCACAGCAGTTTCCTGCGCACACACACACACACAAACTCGCGTGTGCATTTATACACAAGCTTGCACAAAAACACACTTTGTTAAGCCGCCGTTAGCACTTCCACAGCGTCAAGGGAGCAGAGATATTGATACATTTGCATAAAAGGGCATTATGCTCTAAACCAATGGACAGTGTCGTGGCGATAGCTGGGCCAGATCAGATAAACTTTTCATTCAGATTTTCCATCCCACCCAGGAACCTTGTACCCACACACCAAATGTCCATTTACTGCTTACCTTTTTTTTTAAAACTCCAGGCAGGGAAAATGCCCTTTTCCTACGTTTCCCCCTTCCGCTTCCCTGCAAACATCCTCACCAAACAAACACATCGATTCTGTGTGTTTTGTTGTGCCGCTAACATCTTTGCCTCTCCTGCACCTCTCTCCTCTTATCTGCTTTACTTAACTCCCAGAGTGCAAACTTTTTCAATTATCCCTGCCTCTACCTCAGAGGGTTAGGGGCGAAGGCACTGTTTTGGCAGAATAAAGAGTCTGCAGAGGAGAGAGTAGGTTCGGTGTAGGGGGGTATGGGACGGTGGAATGGGTTGGAGGAGAGGTGTAGAGGGAGGGAAAAGCTAAAGGAGAGACGATTCCGCAGCGACTCTGTTCCAACAAGTCATCTTTCATTTTTATAACTTCAATCAAGCGTCCTTGGAGCCTAAATACACTCTGATCATGCACTCTTATGCTGGCTGGAAGGCTGGGAAGACTTTAAAGATGTACGTGCGCCAGTCCTCTTGTGTGCCTGGGTTTTAATGCCTGCCGTTTAGCAGCAAACCCTGTCCTGTCTCTGCTCTGCTTTGGCACCAGTACAGGAACCAACGCTATGTACAGATTTTTTTTTTGCTCACTTCATCGTCCTCCCCAGTGTAGCTCACTGTCCAGCACTGTTCATTCTTCACCTCACTGTCTCTCACACCCGCTGTGTCACTTCTCTAACAGGAAGTTGCAGAAGTTTGTCGCTTTCATCGTTTGCGTATGTCTGTTTTGGATATTTTACATTTTTATCACTAACTTTATTGGTGCTATTTGTGAGCTTAAAAGGCAAGTCGTATAGAAAGTGACATTTTTAAGTCTTTTAGGTGAAGCTCTGAATTCAGATGAAACTAAAGCTTTAGGGTTGAATTCCTGGTGTTTAGATCTGAGGCACACTATTAATCTGAATATTGAACCATATTAATAGGTATGAACCAGAATGACATTCTAACAGTTGAGCATCCTGGAATAAACGTTTCAAATATTGTGTCAATATAAAGCAAAGTTGTGTAATATTGATCTAATTGTTTGGTTTTTTTGTTGCTGATTGTTTTTTGAAACAGAAATGCAACAATTGTTCCTTTTGCTATGTTAAAGGTAGCATAGACATTCACAATTATATTATTGCTATCTGACATTTAATGATTTGGGACAAAATCTACTTAGAACCAAATGTGTGTTTGTTGTAAGCAAGGGGAAAGTGGAGATCCTTTAGCTACTCTATGATCTACACTAGTGATTCCTAAATCTAAAATTACTGTAAACCCGAGGAATGACATGAAAATGATTTGCAGTTAAATGTTCAGCTTTCTAAAACCTTGCTACGTATTGATATCTGTTGATATTTGTAAATAAAATGCTTAATCATGATTAAACAACATTTTTGGTGACACTGACTTAAACTGTTTGTCGTGAATATAACTAACTACATGGTCAACTTTCACCTATTATTTGTGACGTTTTTATCTGAACTCACTGGTTAAGTGGTCTTGCGCTGTGCTAATGCAGGTCAAACTTTCTAACGGGCTGGATCTCTTACCCTGAGGCGATTGTCAGAATCCCATTTTAACTGTGATTGCCAGGGAAAAGAGAGTGTGCCGATGTGCAAGAGGAGCTCCTCTGCATTCACAAAATTATGTTTTTTTTGTTGTTGTTTGTTTGTTTTTGTGAAATCATATTGTTGTTAATCAGCTGAATTGAAGATGATTCCAGATGGAGGTATTTTAAAACTGGCCACTATCCTGGTATTTTACAGTTTTCTGTAAAATAGTTTTCTGCCTGTAATGTCTGAACACATAAAGTATAAGTCCCAGATCTTAAATCTTTCATCTGAGTTATTACAATAATGGATAACATTTTAGCTAGAAATGCTGAGAATTTGCCAATTTGTATTTGAGAAACATTGAATAAATGGCGCCCACAAACGTGCCAACTCGTACACCAATTCCATTACGTTTTAAAGGTGTGTTTTTTTAGGGCTTGCCTGTGATGAATGTATTTCAAGGAAATTTGGAATAAGAGCAGCCATAAAGGCTTGTGAGTGTGAAAAATTGAGATTAATAAAGTTGCTGAGAACGTTAACCTTGCCCAGAGAAACCTGGCTTCGAAAAGCCAACTGTCACCTTCATGTTCGCCGCGGCGCTGCTACAGAGTTACAGGCACGTGTAATTCCATCTGTCAGCGTCTGCCACACCGGGACGCACTCTGTGTATGTAAAGGTGTGTGTTTTCAGCAGGTGTCCATCCTGGAGTGCATACAGCAGCAGCATGACACCTTTCCATGTCCCATTCGCATCCTTCACTTTCTTATTAAGCCCTGCTTTTACTCGCTTTGTTTTTTTCCCATCTCTCTCCTGAACCTCCCTATTGCCTTATTTATTTCTTTGCCTCATTTTTATTTTTTTTTTCCCCTCGATGCCTCTACTTCATCTTGGTCCATCCATCTCCTCCACTCCCCACTTTTGTTTTACGTCTCGTGTCCTTTCCTTGCCTCTTATCGCCTTCCTTCCCCCCCTCTGTATTTTCCTCCTACTCATTTCCCACCTGTACGGGATTGCTGCTCAGAGCCACCGAGCCCGGAGCATGTAATACCCTGACCAGAGTTATTTAGCTGCACAATGACAGGTAGGGAAATGAAATCACCACTCCGCCGTGTGTGTGCGTGTGTGTTTTTTTTTTCCGTTTCGGTCCCCTTTACTGTTTCTCCTTCCCATTTATGAGACCCTGCTGCAGGGCTATTTTTAGTCAGCTGCCACCTTCTCGCTGGTTTGTAAAATCCATCTGCCAGACATTCACTTAGGCTGAAATTCCCCGTCATGATTGCTGAATAATAATGTCATCTGGAGCGCCGTGTTGGCATGAGGAAAGCGCCACAGTTGCATCTTATCACACATGGTCTGTTTCTCTGTAATTATTTTAGAGGCATTATTTTAGAGCCATTTTAGATCTGTTGCCTACAACGGAATGAAACTAAAATGTTTTCGGCTATTACTTGATAATATAGACATCATAGAAGGTTTTTGGGTGCGTTTCTCACCTCCTCCATGTCAAGGCGGTTTTAGGAATGCAATCTTCAAATCCACTTTTTTTTATTTTTCTTGAATTATTAAAGGACTCAATATTCACTGGTTTTGCACCTGCATGGATTTTTGAAAGTTTCTCTCATATTTACCCCTCTTGCTGCTCGAGCACCATCAAACCTTGCTTCATTGTGAGCTACTAGTATATAAATGCATTCATTAGCTCTAGTGAAATTGCTTTCTGAAATTACATGGCGAACAACTTTCTGCCGGAAGACGTCTACATGCAAAAGTACCTCTTGAATTTTTCCACATTTGGTCACTCTATAATCAAATGTGGAAAATAATAGGGGGCTTTTGAAATATTTGTAATGAAAAACCTGAAAGTTTATTTGGGGTCAAGTCAAAACACTGAGTCGATGCTTTGCATCACCTTTTGCCGCCATTACATCAGTGAATCGTGTAGGGCATGTCTAGCAGCGTTTTACTTCTTAGTGCCTGGGATTATTATCAGTTCTCTATAGTTGAAGCTCAGTCAGGTAAGCAGAGCATCTGCAGGTAAACAGCTTTTCAAGTCTTGGCATTGACTATTTAGGTCTCTGTCGTGTATACAAGATTCAATCTGGACCATGTCACTGTAACTTTTAAAATGGGAGTCCTGCTGTGACATGAGCCTCTGCACCATGTCAGAGATCATCTGAAACTTTTGCCAGGTTCTCTTCCAGAGCTGCCATGGACTTCGCTCCATCCGTATCCGTATCGATGTTCTGGTTCAAGCATAGCATCCCCAGAACACGATCCTGCCACTGTGTTTCAGCATAGATGTGGCTTTGTCAGGGTGATGTATGTCGTCAGTTTTCTGCCACGAGGCATTTTGAATGTTGAATGTCTCAAATGCCCAGAGATGTACCTTCACCCATGCATTTCCTGTGTCCCTTATGAAGATTAAAAGGTACATTTTGATTTAGAGTTCATATGGCCATCTTTCTGTAATTGCTACTCATTGCAACTCCTCCATAAAAGCCAGATATGTAGAGTGCAGAACTTCTAGTTGCAGCCAGGGCAGTTGGTTGCACGAGATTTATGAGGGAGAAAAAAAGTGCAACCACTCAGTTTTAGATTAAACATGTAGCGCTCATGCAATGTTTTTCTTCCACTTCAAAATTAGGCAAAACTCTCTTCTTGTTTATCTCATAGAATTCAAATAAAGTACCTTGCAATTTGTGATTATGATGTGACGAAATGATAAGCTCAGCGGCTATGAATACTTTCGCAAAAATGAACGAAGAAGGGGACTGCATAAATAATAAAGCTGCTGTCTGGAGCCAGTGGAAAGCACATTTGCATCTTAGTGGCGACAACAAGAACTTACTTCTCTTCAGCAGAACATACAGCAAAGCTCCAGCCGCCAACTGAGATGTACAGATTTTACGTTCTGTGATGAAGATTCTACATTATTTAAAAAGCAGAAAACATAAGCAAAGTGATGTTTGGATAACATCAGGCTTGTATTCATATTCATGCATATTTCAGTATTCAACACGATTTTATCTGCGTCAACAATTAACGCGTCTAGACCAACAAACTAATGCTTAGTGTGGACGTTTTTTTTGTCTCTTCCCCTGAACTGGCAGCGTAACATCCTGAAGAAATACTTCAAAGGCAGCAATAACACTTAAAGTATCAGCTTAGTAATGATTTCAAATTTATTAACACATAACGGATGCTTTCCTCGTTTTCTAAGAGCATCACCTCTGTCTACCCCGACTGTAATAAACAAGAATTTCTATCAAATTCTGATGCAAAACTACAACTATCACAGTCATGTTATGTCTCAGACAATGGCAGCTGATTTGCAAATTACTATATTTATTGCAAGTTCCCATTTCCTAACATTACATTAGATGCCCCTCTGTGCACAGTAAATTGACTCAGTTTATGGGAACCAAACACTGAACAAGAGTGCAAGGCATCGAAGAGCTCTGCACTTCATGCCTCTAAAGTCTTCCGCGTTTTGCAACGTTACACAAACATACATTAATTAAGCTGGGCGGGATTTTGGAAGAAAACGGGATGCAAGGTTTTCAAGATTTGTTTACAGCTGTGATCTAGAAAAGTTTGCCGTTATCTGGTGTTAATTCCCCCTCGAGTCAACATTTCGCTGCAATTACAGCGGCAGGTCCTCGGGGTTGTGACTCTGCCAGCTTTGCAGATTGAACACTCAAGGTTTTGCCAATTCATCTTTTGCCACACAGCTCAAACCTGATCAGATTGCATGCATCTGTGATTATCCATTTTAAGTCATGCCATGGATTCTCAATAGTGTGAATATGCATATATTGATATATATATATACACTGCTCAAAAAATAAAGGGAACACTCAAATAACACATCCTAGATCTGAATGAATGAAATATTCTCATTGAATACTTTGTTCTG
>CAEGAD010017499.1:0-49647 GCA_903067055.1 Poeciliopsis paucimaculata | reverse complement strand
AAAAGACAAAAACAAAATCCTGGGTAAAACAATTTTTACAGCGGGAATAATTCACAAAACATGCAATGACTCGATCTAAAAAAAAAAAAAAAAAAAAACGATCAAAAGAACAAATCAAAAGTAGCAGAACAGAGTTCCTCCAACATGCTGTCACCATGAGCGACACAATTAAGAACACGAAACGAAGACAAATATCGTGACTTAAAATCGAATTAACATTGTTGACATTTTTCCACCGCAAATGTTTTATTCACAAATTACGGCAGTGTGTGTTGATGGCATGTTTATGTAATGCAGCCCGATTATGTAGAGAGAGAGAGAGAAAAAAACCCAACAAAACAGCCTATTTGCAGTGGAAATTCACTTTTTATCTAGTTTCTTTTTCTCCCTCTTTTCAAAACTTGTATTCGTAGAACCGACAGAAACCAAGGGTAATGTTCAGAAAGCTTCCCTGCTGCACAGACTGATGAATGTCTTTAAAATACCAGTGAGAATGACTCAGTCAGAGGAACTTTGACCTCCCCGTGTTGCACATTTCCTTTTATCGTGTCTTCAGCGTTATTTTTAAAAAGTAACAGATTCTGTGCTGAGGTTAATTATGAGAGTTACATAATTTCCTCGTGTGGTACATTTTCCTCCAGCACATTTAGCAAAAGTATTTATACCCCCCTGAACTTAAGTATGAAGTAGGAGGAAAACATTACATCCTATGCATGGCTATGCATATCACAGTACAGCCCTGCTTTAGACTTCCCCACCACATCCTGTGACCTCTCTGAAGTGTTCCTCGTTCTTCATGACTTTGTTCACTAATCTTTTCTTAAGTAACCTTTAGAGCCCTTGAAAGAACACCTGCATTTATATTAAGATTAAATTACACACAGGTGCATGTTAGTTACTTAATGGAACTTAACCTCTGGAGGCGTTTGCTTGCACCAGATTTTTTTTTAAGGGTATCAGAGAAACTGGCTGAATATGAATACAAATGAGAATCTTTATTTTTTTATTTTATTTATTTTTTTGGTGAGGTAAAATCAAGAAGCCGTTGCTGCATTCTATTACAATTGGAATTAAAATAACTTAATGTATGTACAATTGAAATGTGTGAAAGCTTATGTGCTGCAAACTTACAGTTTTAGTAAGGAGAAACACCATGGTGTTTCAACAATCTTCATGACTAGTTTTATGGGGGGGAGTGCAATGAGTTGGTGTCAAATTTTATCATGTGGCAGTTCATCTGTAATGCTGGGTTTTGATTGTGCAGTAAAGTGTAAAAAGAGGGAGTGGGGTCTTATGCCTAATCCCGTTTGCCCCGATTTAATGGTAATAAGAGTAAAGTGAATACAATACAAAACATGTCAGTGGACTCTTTTTTTTTTTTTTTTTTTTTTTTCTGATGACATAAACGACAACAAAAAAAAGGGAGGGGAAATGAGAGCTTTCATTCATCATGATGTATAAATGAGATTAAAACAAATTGTTAAAATATGTAAACCATGATATTCCTGTTTTAGGAATTCAGTCGCTATAAAGTGCAGTTTACACGAGCAAAAACAGAGCAGCAATTGAGTTTAGAAAGTAAGGTAATCCGTGTGACACGCAATAAATATTTTTAAACCTTCAGTTTTAGACAAAGTATGGATGAAATCAATCAATTTCATGTGTATGGCACATTTCAGCAACAAGGCAGTTCAAAGTACAGAGACAAAAATCAACAATTGAAAAACGTCACGTTTTGCCAAGTGCCGTCATCACACGTCAAAATGTTGGTCAATGTTTCGTTTACTATGGTCGAAAAGCAACAGGTGGGGTTTTAATCTAGATTTAGGAAAAAAGAAAGTGTTTTGACTGTTTTGGTATTTTATATCTGACATGCAAATGCTAATTTCAAAAGAGAAACATTATCAAGTGGCTCTGATTTCTTTTACAGAAAGACCAATGTTTCTTAATGGTAGTAAGGCTAAATGTTGCAAAGGACATGCAACATTTTTAATATTTGGATCATGACCAATGGAATACCAAATCTAATTATGAGCATTATTTTCGCTGTTTTCATTACGGTGGGATTTCTCCATCTGCAGAGATCTTTTTATGAAACAGTCGAGGACTATAAGGCATCAGATTTGGGATCAGCAATTTGGGTTTGGGGACTAGTGGTTGTCAGGCAACCGATTAAATGATCTGTAGTAGGAGCCATTTTTGCATTAAAACATGTTGTCAATATTACAAACAGTTGGAAGTTTTACCATTTTCAACTGTAGTTTAGCATGCTTTTTTGTTGTTGTTTTTTTTTCACTTTTCATAAAATGGCACACAGAGTCTACCTGACAAGCAGCCGGGCTCTCAACACACCAGCTGCAACGCTTTGTTCTTTGATTTTTAAACATCTTTGAGTGGCAGTCAACATGACAGCCACTACTTTAATTCAAAGCAAGTATACTTGCCAAGCTCTAAAATGCACAGTGAAAAACCCTGGGTCAAATCAGTCTTCACAAGACCTGATTTATCTTCACAGTTGCTTTTATGTTGCCAAAAAAAAAAGCTTCAAAACACTGAAAGGACAACTATTTAAACTGAAAAAATCAGTTTTCAAGTGCTTTTGAAAGCCCAAATCCTACTTTTTGTGTGACCCTGTAAAATGTCAGTGGTTGGTTCTGTTTGTACTTGTCAAATTTGTGCAAAGCAAATTTGTCGAATTCTAAAGCGCACCAAAAGAAATATCAGCTCTTCAAATTGAACTATTGAGCACACAGTGTTTCTCTGTGCTGCCAAATTCTTCTCATATTTAAGCAAAAAAATCATTTTGAGGTAAAACTTTGCCCATTGAGCACCTCAGAGATGTTTGGATCATTCAAGTTCAATTTAATAATTTTCCCATTTTCTGGCCCTCATTTTTTTATTATACTTTTTTTTTTTTTTTTTCCAACCAGCAAAACAAATGTCTTTGTATAAATGTTTTATATTGCCTTCGTTCACCTGAGTTGATTTGTTTCTCACCAGAATCTAAATAGACTTTGAACTGCATCATAACAGCAATGTATTTCTCCTAAGACTCGCCATAAATTAGATAAAATAAGTTTTGTTTTGTTTTTTTTTTTTTTAAATCATTGCTTCAGATTATGAGTTGTCAGACCTACCAGTCCACACCCTCTGGCAGTGATATGTGCAGAAACACCAACCCAGAGAGGCTTTACTCTTTAAAAAGTCTTTTTAAAACAGCATTTGGCCAAAACGTGAAAAACTATCAGGGAAAAAAAAAAATGTAGCAAGGTTCAAACTCAGCATCCCACGCATTTAACTAGAGTGCCTTAGCCTGTAAGCTACTGAAACAGCATGTGCAAAAGGACTATAGTAAAAGTAAAGACCAAGAAGACCAATGTTTCATCTGATGGAGTTTTAGGGGCAAAGGCGGTTGGTAGCATGGGGGATATATTTTTATAACATATTGAGTTATCTATGATTGTTGAAGATCCCTTCTGCATAACGTAGGTCAGATGAGGAGGAGTTTTTTTTTTTTTTATTTGTGTCAAAAGTTTTTATTGTTATTATTATTTAGAAATGTAAATTAACTACAAATTAGTAACAGTGTGTTTTCATATAGCCATGTTGTAATCATTTCACAATCTTTGTACTGTCAAAACTTTGAAGTTATTCCACTGTCGCTCACAATCTGCAGCATCCATTAAAAACATTCATCACCTCTTCAGATAAACCTTAGATGTTAGGAAACATCTCCCTCTGGCTCTTTGATCGCTTTCGTACAGAAACCCTGAAAGACGCGGAGGGAGAAACGTGTTCCACTCCACTGATTCATGTTCAAAATCTAAACCAGCTCTGTTTCTCACGACTTTAAGGTTGTCTGCTGGTAAAACAAACAAAACAAAGAGTGGATTTAAATTTTTTAAAGTTGTTGTTTTGTTGTTTTTTTTCCCCCCCTCATGAAAAGGAAGCACAGAATGCTGTGATGTACAAAATTTTACCATTTTGTACATCACAAAATGGTGATGTACAAACTGGTCATTGGGTTTTTCTCAACCATTGAAATCTGTTTTTTTCTTTTCCAAATATGTTTAATAGTCAAAAAGACTTGATAGAAAAGCACAACTGGTCACATTTTTTTTTACGTCACATTCTTTTTTTGTGCCCGCATAGTTTTTCAAAGTTCCCCTTCTGTTTCTAACAGCTGTTCCCTTTCACCCTCACCCTGCTCCTCTGAAACATGGTGGACATCATTCCTTATGGACTGAAAAAAAAAAAAAGAAAAATCCAGGGTTAGTGGTAGGAATCTTTATTTTGCCTTTAATTGAGGGACTGTGATGCGCAAAAGCAATTAAAGTTTTATTAAATCTTTAGTACATCCTCCTAAGTAATAACAAACGCTGAAATGGCAAGAAAAATGTTTTAATTTACCAAACCTAATTAGCAGCACTTGTGCTTCTGTAATAACTCACTGTGTATCGATTTGTTTTGCCGGAGGAAGGGTCATTACTAAACACACCACTGTATGTTGCTCCAGGTTTTCATGGGTAAATCAGTGAAATGTCATTGTTAAACAGGATGCTTCATTTCTGAACTTCCTGTCCCCGGGGTTGTTTCTAATGTCCCAACACAGGCTGAGATATTAAACCACAAATGGAAATATTTAATCTGAATATATCATGTGCCATCCTGACACTTTCCCTTCACTCACTGCATTCCTTTGGAGTGTTTAGGTCACATTAATAGTCAATGAATTCCCACTTTTACCACCAGACTGCTATAATTTTAACACATTCTTGCAATTCATCTTCTTGGTAATTCATCTCTATATAAAATAGTGGTGGTTTACTTATCCACACAGTCACCGTTTCGCTAGCTGTTGCACAGTCCAGCTAATCCGGCACATTATAGACACAAATAGAAAACCTATACTGCCCAGTTTATATTTCTGAACAGGACAGTGCATATTTTTATTTATTTTTCTCTCTGTTTATCAAGGCTATCTGAAACCTAAACGCAGTGGTGAGCACTCTTCCGCTAGTCCGCTAATACTAATAGCGGAGCTTGCTTAGCACTTTTGCTAACTTTGAAAACATGTAGTGCACTTAGCTTAACCTCAATTCATTTTTCCAGGTAAATTCTAGAGCGCTAACTTAGCAAAGACTTAGTATGAAGTCTGTTTCTTTTCCTCTCTTTTCCAACAACTTTATTTCAAACAAGGAACATAAGGGAACAATACATAAACATGAATACTATACCTATGGGCGTTTATAGAACATTTAAATTGTAATGTCTAGATTAAATTGATTGTAGTCTTTCAAAGGGCAGATACAATTTTTATTTAGGTTAGCGTTTAGCTTCCCGCACATGCCGCATTGTTGTAGCTCTTTTGCGTTCGCGGACTGACGGTTTTTAGCTCGCACTGCTTAAACGTTGTAAAACATTTGTTTTGCTGCCCAGCTTGGGCTGCCCAAAATTCTTATTTTTGGGCAGCAAAAATAAGAATTTTGCTGCAATGCCTTGCCGGTGCATTGCCTTGCCTCATTGCACCAGCAATGAGGCAAGGAGAACAACATTACAGTCCTGTTTTTTTTTTTTTGTTTGTTTGTTTGCACACGAGGGAAACATGTTTTCTTACTGCACATAGAAAAGCTTTAAAATTAAACTTTAAAGTTTAATTTTAAACTTTAAAATTAAATTTGTTAAAAAGTCAACAAATTTGACTTTTTAATCTAGAATGACATTTCATCATTATCTACTAAATTAGGCTATGACACATTAAATTAGGCTTTTTTTTTTTCTATCAATTTAATAAGACCAGTAATGTCACTGTTTTGACATTAAAAAACCATTTAAGGAAGAAATAAAATTTAAAAAAAAAAAGCTTTACCTGAAATCCATGGCTTTAATTAAATATCTCTGTCAGTATAATAACAGTTAGCCCGGCGTGTTTCAGTGGAAGCTGCGGTCTGAGCTCGACTCCAAATAGGAGAGACATGACCTTGTTCTCCAAATATCTCGGTACGCAGCACTGATCAAAGCTACCTATCTTATCTCCAAATGGCTCTAATTGGGCAGATGATTAGTGTAGTGAGAGGGTTTTCCACATAAGGCTCAGCGAACCAAAATAATACTCCAGCTCAGATTAGAAGCCGGTGTCAACCGTCTGGAGTGCTTTCAGTGCATTTGCTATGCTGCTTCCATGAAGGTGAAGTGCTTAGGCAGCGGGATATGGGTGGTTTGTGGAGTCCCTTTTTATATAAAAAAACAGAAAAAATAAGGGGGAAGCAGCTGTGTCTTTAAAAAAAAAAAAACAAAAAAAAAAACTAGACAAGGCCTCTCTAAATCAAATGGTGTACTCTGGGCATCTCCACCTTAATATTCCCCCTTGGTAGTTTTGAACATTCACAGGGCAGCGTGTTGTTTTGTGCTCGCCAGAGCATACGAGCACCGGCAATGAGGCAAGGAGAACAACATTACAGCCCTGTTTTTTTTTTTTTTGGGAGCAGGTACAGAGTGGGCGAGCGGAGGGGGAGGGGATGTAGGACCTTGAATCCAGACCCAAACTAATCACCTCACTAAATGTCAGCAAAGATCCAGAACCTTTCAGAAATATTTAG
Source organism: Poeciliopsis paucimaculata (assembly GCA_903067055.1). Taxonomy (NCBI): domain Eukaryota; kingdom Metazoa; phylum Chordata; class Actinopteri; order Cyprinodontiformes; family Poeciliidae; genus Poeciliopsis; species Poeciliopsis paucimaculata. The sequence continues at coordinate 43,048 of CAEGAD010017499.1, read as the reverse complement.
ACAAGATCTCAAAATAAACGTCCAATTACGGAGGATGTTAACATAAAGGTGAATTTGTGGTTCAAGTCATAGGCAGTGACTCTAACCTAACGATGCCACCATGCTCTATCAAGTTCATTTGCTCAGCAAAGGAAAGCAACTTAAAGGATTCCGGTTTGTGTTATCTGTCTATCTGAGACATTATTAAACCAGGCGATAAGCGGCAGGAGTTTCCACTGTGACTGTTGTCGAAACCAATGCAGACTTTGATGAATCCAATTTAATAAAACTATGAGATTTATTTTTGTAGTTTATATCAACACAGGCAAACCGTCTGTATTTACACATGCTGCTTGCTTGGCTCTCCTGCTCTGCTCAAAGCGTACAGAGCCTTAAACATCCTCCACCGTCTTGCTTTTACAAATAAATCATGATCAGCAAAACCGAGCTCCGCCACTTAGAAACACTGAATGAATTAGCGTAGCAAAACTTTCTGGACAATTTCATGCTCCCAACTTTAATGGAACCTTTTAGGGATGGCCACTCCCTGTTTCAACAAGATGTCACACTAGTGCGTCTCTATGACAACGCCCATAAAGACCTGGATTAGAGAGTTTGGAGAAGAAGAATTTACACCTTAGCCCTACAGAAAACGTTTAGAATGAATTTGAGTGAGAACCCTGATGCAAATACACTACTGAAAGAATAGTCCAAAATCTCCATAAGTACAGTAAGTCAGTAAGTAGCTGAAGGTTCTTTAGCTGCAACATCATTTTAAACCACATGGATAAAGAAGGCAGACAAGTTATGACGTTTGGCAGTATTATTTTATTAGAGATTCGCTGCTTGGAAGGTGTTCTCCCATCTGTGTTATTTTATTTATTTGTCTTTTTTTTTTTTTTGTCTTACTGAATTTTGCAAAAACATGTTGCACACTTCACAATATACGCTTCATCTGCCAGAAGTCCTGACCCTCTGCTGTTCTACTTTTGGGAAAACATGTCCAAGAATTTCCCCTTCCTCACCTTTTAATACCATAAGAAAATGGGGGAAAAAAATGAAGAAATACAGAGTGGTGTATGAACACACTCTTCCCATGATTCACACTGTTCCATGTTCACCAGAAAATATCTTGTGATTCATTCTTGTGAAGGTAAAACTAAGATGGCTTACTCTGTAATTTGTTCCCGTTTATAGCTGAAGATTGGAAACGTTCTCTAGTTTGAACACAGATCTTTATTTAGGGTCCATCAGACTCTCTATACTGTTACATGTCTGAAAATGTATCATCTGATTTAAATCAGAGAGACAGAGAGAGGAAGGGATTAATTATCAATTCCTCAACAGTATAAAATATTCTAAGTACTGGCAACAAACGCTCCACCAATGAAAGTTGATTCCTAATTCCATTTTATACCAAGAAAAAAAAAAAAAAAAGTTTTTGTGATGTGAATAATTTTGTTCTGATATAAAAGTCCTTCTAAAGCTGGCATCTCATTGGCTGACACCAACCACTATGTTAACAGCGCAATATAAAGTAAACACTGAGTGAATATCAAATAACAGCACTGTTGGCTAGTCAGCTGTTGCACAGAGTCTCCGTTGCAATCACTTTGACCTCGCCAATTAGCTGGTAGATTAATCTACTAATACTGAGTTAATTATTTAATCAAGTAGCAGGGCTTTGCAACAGTAACCACAGACCATTAACTTGGCTAGAGCATGACAGTATTAGTCTAATAACATCTAGCAGAGCAAGCACACTCATCATGGAGGAACAAAGTCGGTGCTGTGATAGCAGGTCTCAGCAGAAGGCCACACCAATAATTCAAAGTAGTTTTTTTTTTTCCCTTCTTTTTACCTTATCTGATCAGCAAAGTGTCCTGAAATGCTGCAAAAAAAAACAAACAAAAAAAACTTTCTAAGATCTTATGAATTTTTTTCTCTAACCTAATAGTCAGACTGTGCTGTGCCTTTTTATTTTCTTTTTTTCTACATCCCTCTTTTAATTTGTTTTCCATTTTGCAGACTTTCAAGACAGCACACCTGTTTTTTTTCCCTTTCTAACCGTAATGTTTAGTTTATATGATCCCGACAGGTCTCCGATGTTTCTTTTTTCTTCAGTCGCGTGTCTTTAAAATTGAAGGCCTCTATTCCAACTGACCCACTGACAGGTATTTTCTCGACCTACACAAAAAGAACCACAGACAACGTTTATTAGTTTTCCATCAAGTCTTTTGCAAAAGTGAGAAGACATAGAAAACTGCTCCTTTGAACAGCTCCCCATGTGTTCTGACTCTCTTCATAAGGCTCATCTTTTATTAACACAAAGCAAGAGTGAGCGAGAAAGACAAAAGGGGGGCTAAGTAAAAGAAGGGGGCCTATTCTGATAACAGGAACAGGAGAACATGGAAACTACATTCTCAACAAAGGAAGTTTCAGAAGTGAGGAGTATTCTGGTAGATTGGAAAACACCTGCAGCAAGTCTGGCACAGGTTAGAACACTACCTTTAAATGAAAAACAAACTAGTAAAACTACTAATAATATAACTACTAATGTAAGAGTGATAACAAAGCAAAATACCTGTAACAGCCACTGTTCAAAACAATTATATTTCCAGATAAAGTCCTGAACTTTGACAAATCTTCAGTTGCTAATTTTTGCAACGCCTGACGTAACTGTCAAACCTTTGGACAGCTGCACACACAGACCTCTGACTTCAGTTCATTTCGAAGCAGGATCTTCCATTAGAGTGTCCATTTGATCTTTTTATCCCATTTATAGTCTCAGTCTCAGTTCTTTGGCATGCTGGCCGATGCCTCTCGCCGCCTCGGCGGCAGGATAAACTTGTCGGTTCTTCTGGGAACTCTGACGGCAATTCAGCCGTGACTTCAGGGTTTGGTGAAAACAACAAAGCATCTCATGAAATAGTCAAAGGTGACAGTCGACCAAGATGTCAAACTCAAGCCACGCTTGGAGAACCTAACATTTGGAAACATATTAATTCTGTTCTGCGTGTGCTTTACCTAATAGACCGACTTTAGACAAAATTGATAATAATAATTTAAAAAAAAAAGGATTTTGAAGAAGTTAAATTGTAATGTGCAGCCTTTATATCTGTTCACTACGTTTATGTTCGAGGGGGTGTATGTTTTGGAAAAGTGTGTTTTCTGTCAAGGAGCACTTGACATTGGAGGAGAGGTGTGGGTTGAGGGGAGCAGAAGGGGATTTGGTGAATTACCAGGCTGCAGCCTAAGCATTGAGTCCAGAGGATTAGAGCAAGGACCGGGGTCCAGGAAGGAGATGTGCAAACGCACAAGAAGAAGGGGATCAGGGTGTGTGTGTGTGGGTGTGTGTGTGTGTCTATAAGAGAGAGAGAGAGAGAATCATTGGTTAAGCACGGCTGCAAGCACCAACTAACATTGAAGATGTATGTTGTGAAATCACAGGGGAACATCCTGAAGGTCACTGGAAGGCAAACCGTATGTGATATATGTGATTTGATTTGATTTTTTAATGCCTGCAAGGCAAGATGGCAGCAAGAAGTTTATAAAAACAAAAAAAGGCTTTTACATGTAGCACCCTCTATAGTTATTGGAAAGGACTTTACATGACTTAAAGCCTTCATCTGAGTTTCATAGCGTGGGACAACAAAAACAAAAAATAATTGAGAGCAGTTATTCATGGGGAAAAGAAATAACCAGATCAATCATTTTTTTTAAAATAAACAAGACCAATAGTGTAGTCGGGCTGTTATGTATATGCAGTGATTATTTGGTAACACTTCATTTGAAGGGATGTTCATGAGACATGACACTGTCATAAACATAACACCTGTTATGAACATGAATGAGTCTTCATGAATGTCTGTCATGAAGTGATTCAGTAAATAATGACACTTAATGCAACATTGTAGTAAAACTAAAATAAAAAGTCCATTAAATGGTCAACTTCACATGAAAAGTGTCCTTATTTACTGAATGTCACTTCATGACAACAGTCATAAACATTCATAAAGACTTCTTCATGTTCATAAAAATTGTTTCATGCATTATGTCAGCCTTATGCACATCCATTCAAATATATTGTAGCCGATTATTTTAGTAACAGGGTAATCTGTTGATTATTCTGATGAAAGAATCAAATTTATTTCAGCATCAGCACTGAAATATTGTCAGTCAAGAGTCCTTGTCTGTGATTGAAGAGGGTTTTTTTAAATACCAATTGATCTTGAAATGCTTTCCAGTTGTATCGCTTAATAAAACAGAAAACCTGCCTTTTAGACCCATCAGCATCATTTTCAAAACCTTTTCCACCTCGTTTGAAAACCACATGCTTCATAATGTAACCTCTCTTCAGATAGACGTCATACTGACACATCCAGAGTCTTCACATTGGCTGGGAGGAAATTTTAGTAGTGTGTTTGTCTTGAGCAAAAAAAAAAAAAAAGAAAAAAAAAGTCTATTACTGCATCAAACTAACAACTTTTTAAAAATGCACATGTGACTTCTCACCACATATGTTCAGTGCTCAGTGATGGGAGAATCTCCCTGTCTATTTGGTCCAAGCCTCATTTCAAGGGGTGGGAAAAAGAAGTGCTCTCCTTCCCTACATACGACTGTTGAAAACTGCTCACTTTCTCTGGCATCTTATTATTAAAAATCAGAGGCAGAAAATCTTAGCTTTGGACCTGCACCTTTTTAAACCGTGCTTTACCTTCGTACTGGAAAGTGACTTTTATTTGTGTGAGCTTAACATGAGCATGCTTTATTGTTTTATTTTGTGTTGACACAACTGTAAAATGAGTTTAAAGATACACATTTAAGTTCCCTATAAAATTGAAATGCAGCCGTTTTACTAAAGTAAGCCTCCTTGGACTCTATCAGGCGTCCTTGATGGCTGGTGTTCTGCAACTTTTAGAGAATCTGACTCCATACCGAGGAGGCAATTCAGCCATTGGACTCCGGTGTGTTGGACCAGGGACACATTTAAAGATGCAGGACACAGGCATCATCAAAAACTGGAGTTGAGGTTGCTTGGACTAGATGCTAAACATTCCTTAAAATCAACACGGCATGCCCAGCTTCCAAGGGCATAGCGTTGGTAGTAACCCTCTTACCCACCAGTAAAGTCAGCAAGAACCTCAGCACTTTATTCAAGCACCAGGCTTATCTGCTATGGTTAATTTTTGTCAGACATCGATGCGTTGCCACATAAACCTTCCCACTAGGAAGTCATAGTAACTGTTCCAGTCCTTGATGCTTAGTATCTTCTGTTGTTTTTATTGCACCGATTGCACTATCTTGATTGAACCTACACCATCAGTTTGAGCCATCTGTTTGGTTTTGTCATTCTTTGAAACTTGAAAATCTCACAAAACTAAGGTTGTCAGTCATGACTGTATTGTAGAGAATGTCAGACTTTTTTCTCCCTCTTAGAAAAACTACAGAAATAACAAAAGCCAAAGGTTCCTCTTTATTTTTGCTCAGATGTGGATGCCACCAGTTAACGGACTTTGATCAAGGGAGAATCCCAGCAGCTTTTCCTTGTCTGCCCAGTGATGGAGAAAATTAGAACTCAGTAATTACAGTTGTTGTTCTGTCAGTGTGAGACTGTGTGTTTAGATTTTGGTCCAGATTCTAAATGATTTAATACCTGGATTCACTATGACATCAATTTCATGTACACTTCATCCCATTATTCCTTACTCTTACTTTAAACATATTGAACAGCAGCTCACTTTCTGGAGATCTTTTAGATTTAATTTAAATTCAAAATAAATTTTTATCCCAAAGGAAAATTAAGCGTCATAACTCACGTCTTCCACGTATCGACAAAGCGTCACAGTGGGCAGGAATGAATTCCAGTAGCAGTCAGTCTCACAACAAATTTGAAAATGCCTCTGACTGAAGCACTGACAATCAACCACAACTGCTTTACTACTTTAAAGCAGTAAAGTAACTGCTTTACTGCTCTTCTTTATATCTCTGTCAGGTCACACGGTTAGAAAGTCACATACTGGAGTCGGCTCTATGATCTTTGACTATTAGGATCAATAGAAGAGATGGTTTTAACTTCCCTCTCGCTCTGCTCTTTGGTCCGGTTCTGCATCCATCAGGTTGTAGTTCGAGTTTTATTTGAATTGCTAATCAGCTGCTTCGAGTTGTAAAAGTAGTACCTTGTTGCTATGGTTATGCATCATAACAGCAGTCCAAAAGAAAGAGCTAAAAACTATTCCAGGGGGAACCAGAGCTACCCAGGAAATCTGTGCAACCAACCATGAATGTGTTAGCATGGATGTGTTTTACACATTATTTTACTATTAAGTAAATCTTTATTTTCAGTAATGTATCAAAAAGAGGGGAAAAGAAAATGTTTAATGTTTTTTTTTTTTTTTTCCCATTGTCAATGAGTATTTATTTTAGACATTGATCAAAATATTAAACATTACTATTAACGCAGCAAAGCAGCTATTTTAAAACTTTATATTTTCTGATTTCTTTTGAAAATAAATATTAAAAAAAAAAAAAAAAAGGTTATTTTAGACTTCATACAGCACTGTGTGAAGATCCCTGAAGGAATTTTATTTTTCACACACAGGCCACCTCATTAGTTTTTTTCCCTGCCGTTTTATGAGAACTGACAGGTTTGTGGGGAATATGGAATATTTCCTGTGAAACAGTTTGAATGTGATTCATTCCGAGGTTTTATGCTGAATTCATTAAATTCAGATGCGTTGTTTATATTGTTGCCTCGCCTTTATTTCCCATAAAAAAAGAGAAGAGCAAATCCTTTGTCGGTGCAACTCCAAAGAAATGATATAGTAAAAATGAATTCCCCAAATGATGTCAGCTGCTATCATATTTTTGTAACATACAGAACTAAATCAGTTCTCATTAGTGAATGTGTATGTTGTACATATATTCCCTCGCCTTCCAGCATTGGGAATTTTAATAAGAATATTTTTCAAATTCACTGGCTGTCAGTTTTTATTCCTTGGACTCTTTCTCCCGTACAGGTTACACATGCATTTAAACAAAATTCAGTAGTGTGCTTTACAATGTGTTTAATAGCAATTCAGTTGAACAGCAACCTAATTCATTTGAATTCTTTTTGCACCAAAAGAAGTTTACGTGACAAAACGAACCGGTTCTATTATGTCAAATTACTTGGAAACGATGGCAAAAAAAATTTGAGATCAAATGGTGTCAGCACAGCTTCCATTTTTTTTATTACATTATCAAAAGCAATAAAGAGCATTTCCAAAATGTTCTAAAAGACGGCACTTTAGATGGAGAGGTTACTGTTTTTTTGTTTTTTTTACATTTAATAAGTCTATGTTCAGCACCTGGTTACGTATGTCTGAAAAGATGGAAACTGAGAATAAATGTTTTTAGGTTTGTGAGTCAAGCTTTTTCCATAGGTTCTCTTCAAATACCTCCAGGCAAGAGAATCAGAAAAGCGAAATGTGTGCTGATTTTAGTAGGTGGAGGAACGCAAAGTGGCAGACGGGGATCAGTGCCTGTTGTAGACAAAAGAGAGAAAGTTTGCTGCATCGTTTGATCTAATGACGGATCCCACGCACTGCAAGGAGGTTCTGGCTCGGCACACTAAAGCCCCTCAACGTCCCCGGAGCTCACCGGCTTTGGCTGAGGTGTATTTCCTTCAAGGAACGGCTTCGTGAGTATTACGGTTCTTCTGGGATCCAGCTGTCGTTATTTACTATCCTGAAGGGCCCACTAGAGACTTTATAGGTTTTCCTCGGGGGTCCTGTCAGCTCTCCAGAATACGTCCTCAGTAAAACATAATTACCCCAGCTCTATGACCTGCGCCATGACGGCGGCTGCCACAGCCTTGTGTCGGTACCCGGCCGCCATGACATTATATTACTTAGAGACCAGTATCGTGCCTTGCAACAACTTTATTTCTCCCACGGTGGCTTACGGTGGCCTGGGAGAGTTGAGGAGACATGATGGATGAGATATGTTTGAGCGGCTATCTCTTCTTCGTGTCCGTTCCAGTATCTCTGCCTCCTCGTCTTGTGCGTGCACACTTACTTCCCCCTGTCCTCTCCTGACATTGGCAGTACGCCGTGTGTTAGGGAATGTTTTTCCGTGTCAAAAGGAGCAGAGGGCCCAGATATCACACAGGATGTGGAGATACCCCTGTCACAGGATATTAACAAACAAGGCCTGGGAGACTTCAGGTGTCCTCTAGTATTTCTGCAGTGGCCTTTTTTCTGCTCTTCCAGATTTTTAAGCTCTGTCTCTGCTCCTCAGCCTGGACCGTAGATCATGAATACGGTTAGCACTGCAACATAAAGACGAATCCTCTGCTTCTGCTCTGGCTGGGATCCCTGCTCAGCTCCTCTGCTTCATGCATTGGGACCGCAACGGCTTCTTTTCACCAGGGGGCTTTGAATGGCATCAATACTGCCAATATGCATGGCAGCCTACTGTGGTCCGCTGGGTCTAATGTAGTCACTAAATAATGAATAAAGGAACTCTGGGTCTGTAGTTTAAAGGGTTGGGATTTTCTTCTGATGCGGTAACATTTGAGCCAATGGGGGAACTTAAAAAAAATCCAAAACAAACATAAGAGTACAAGAAAATTACTTCTTTTAAAAAGCTGGTATTGTTTTTAAAATTAGGAGCAGCTGATCAGCATTTCAAACCCTAAAATAATACATGAACTACGACCTCGAATCACTGGGGAGTTGAAGATTATTATGGATGCAGAGTAGGACCAAAAGGCAGAGAGAGAAGAAAGAAGTTCAGTTCATCTCTTCCATCAATCGTAAAGGGGAAAAATCATATCTGTGACTCCAATATCTCTCTGTCAGGATTTAGTTTCTTTTCACACCTGATAGTCTGGTAGACTCGGTTGCATTGGGGACCAAAACTGTAACATTTGTCACATTTTCAGCTGTTGTGGTTCGCTTTCACACTATTTGATAAACCTATTCCCCTCTTTTGCTTGTGGGTGCACTGCATCAAGAACCACTGAATGAAACGACACAAAACCCTCCGAACAAGGCACTAAATGCAACTTCCTTCTCCACAAAATGCAAAATGAAGTGGCGTCAAATTTTACCTGTTGTAGTAAAAAGGTTCACAAACCATTTCTCCAGCTAGTGCTAGACGTTTGTTTTGGTTGCATTTACCCAGATTGCCATGTGCTGTAGACCACTTCCTGCTTTTGAACATCCATTTGGCGTTCAGCTGTGCATTCAAGCTGTACCAGTGTTCACTTCAACCCGACTGAGGTCTGAGTTTGCATTCATACTTCCCCAAACGAACCGGACTTTCTAGGTCAATTAACTAGAGTTTGACTAAAATGGCCCAAACAGGGCTGGTGTGAAAACATTCTAGAAAGAGGTGCAGCAAAAGCAAATGAGATGGATTAGCTGTGTTTGCTAACAACTGATTTTCATCTAAGGGATGTTACTGTGGAATATCATCTCTGCTGTTCAGAAATTGAGCTGTTAGCCTTTTGTGGTAACAAGACTTTTGTACAACAATCTTCAGTCAGAGGTCTCTTCAGACTTGAGGAAAGACTGACTGCTACTGGAGATCCTCTCTGCTCACAACATCACCATCCACAATGACTCTTTGAAGACACTCAGATGATATGAGTTATGGCATTTAATTTTCTTTTACGATGAAAGTTTTTGTGTTTGTTTTTGTTTTTTAATTTAATTGGAGTCCCTGGGAACAAGCTGATGAATTATTTACCACATATGTCTTTCTGTATAGAGTGATGTATTTTTGCACACTGTTTTTATTGACAAGTGATGTATTATTAATATTATTCATCATCAACTTTGAATCTTTTTCTTACTTTTGTGATTTTGTTTAGTCTTGTGGCTGTGTTCCCAAGAAAATGCATGCTTCAATGTTTTTGTCTTGACTAAACCAACAGGTATAGAGTCTTCCATTTACCGTGACGCTTCTTTTAACAAAATGACTTTCATAATGAGTTTCTTATGTGGATGAATGTCAACTGAAAACAGAGAAGAGCCGTTGCCTGAAAGGGATGCCTCTGACCTTTAAGTCTTATCTCACAAGGAAAATATGAATTCTGCCGTCAGAACATGATGAGCCGTTGTTTTCCCTCCACCGTCTCAATTAGCAGCTTTGTGTTGCAGTTTACAAGTGAAACGGCGCTCTCCTAGACATGAAATGTTAATTGCATTCTGACTTCCCTTTTTCTCACACTGCTATTATGTCTCATTTAGTTGTGACTTTCCCTTTGATGAGCAGGTGTGAACAATATTTTTCCTATACCCTTTAGACTAATCCACTGTTTTTTTTTTTTTCTTTCTGTTTTTCTTTCATTGCAGGTGACTCATCTCTAGTTGGTAAGTCCTTCTTTATGTTGTGCTTCTCCTCTGCTTTTTCTTTCCCTGCTCCTTGCCACACTGAGTAGTTACAGCTTGTCTTTATTGGATATTAAAGGCAGGCTCGTATGAACCATTTCATGCACTCAAAGGAAGCTTTATGTTGTTTTGTTTCCAGCTGCGGAATTCAGTGTATGTCATGAAGAGATGGAGAGATTTTGCCTTTTCCTCTCTTCTCAGTTTCAACATCAGTCTATGTGTACCGCCGCTGTTTGATGTAGCCCGTTTTATTAGCCTGAACGTGTTTTTCACACGAGGATCTCAAACAGCGGTACAATTATCACTGCTGGCTCCTTGGCTGTCTTTATTGAGAACAGATTCTTAAAAGTCGGAAGAGTACTGAAAGCAAAGGTGGGCACACTTAAGCTAATCTACCAGAGTGCTAACAGATTAGCAACTTTTTTTTTTTTTTTGTTTAGCGCCTTTTTTGCAACTTTGAAAACGTTTAGCACACTTAGCTCCCCTTAAATCTTTTTCTGGGTTAAATTTTAAAGCGCTAATGTACTTGGCTGTGATGTAAACGTTCGTCTGTGTTGGATTCTTCAGTTAATTGTTTATATGTGTTCTTTTAAGGTGGGTGAAGACTCTTGTTTTTTTTTTTGTTGTTGTTGTTGCCGCAGTTCTGTTTCCTCTCTTCACTTTCTCATGTTTTTCCTTAACTATATTTGGAAGAGGAAACATACAGGAACAAACAGTTGATAACAAGATGTAAACATAAATACAATGGCTAAAGGACTCAGAACATACAAAATTAGAATGTCAAAATGAAATAAGGGCTTGAAGTTTGAAGTCTTTCAAGAGCGGATGTAATTTGAATTGAAGTTAGCACGTTCGCGTCCTCTAAATACCCTGTTGGTGAAGCGCTTTAGCGCTAGCGGAGCTAATCTTTACGATTAGCGATTTAGGATTAGTGCGACTGATTTAAATCATCTACTTGTAAACTAAAGCAGACAGACTACCAGTAGCTCCCTATTTACCTCTGAAGTTGTACTGATTTCTTTGCCGTTGCTCTTAATGAAGTCGTTTGCTCTTCTTTTATCCTCATAGTCAGGAGGCCTTCGCAAAGTTTCCTCTGTGGGCTAATATTCAAACCCAAAGCCTTCCGGGCTTGCTTCGTGCTAATTTCAGGGTTAGATTTACATATTTATTTATTTCGGTTGGCTTGAGTGTCTGAGTGCTTTCCGTAGTAGGAAGGCACAGAGCCTAATCTTCCCAGCGGTTAATGGCTCGGTCTCTATGGGAAACATGCTGTCGTCGCCTCTGGTTTTCAAAGAGGACCTTCAAATTTATGCAGCTCTTAAAGCAGAAATTTCAACCCGCCTCTTAAGTTGTATTTGTTGCGTTGCTAGACAGCTGATAGGAAATTACTAAAAGTCACAGAAGCTTCGTCTGTAACATGCTGACATGTCACAATGTGGTAGCCAAGGCGATGGGCGAGGGAAGCGCGACACTGGACAGCCTAATGGGATGTATCAACACCTCTCTCAAACAGTAAACATGCAGTATGGAAAGAGTTTAAAAGTCTGGCTGATAGCACTTTGTAACTATTGCTTTAGTGATGTGTCAGTGTTATTGCTTGCTTCTTAATAATTAGCTTTGTCTTGCTCCAGTACCCACAGTGCATTAGATACTTGCTCCAGTAATCTAGTGCTGAGCAGAATGCGTTGCCTGTAATGAGAAAAACACTGAGTTTTTTTCCGATGATAAAAAAAAATGTTTTTTAACCAATTGTGTGGTGAATATTTTCTCCCCGAGAGTCCCTGCGCTGTGGCAATTCGAGCATGTCTCCCGATTCTTACTCATGAATAGCTATTAATGTGTGTCTGCTTGTCAGGGTTTGTCCACTGAGTGTTTTGGCCCAGAGATCTGATGCTGTCTGAATACTAATGCGCCGTACTGTGTGTCTGCAGGCAGCCGAGTACAGATTCGGTCTGGAACGTTTTCATCCCGGTGGTTTTGAAGGGAGTCAGGGCAGAAATGCTAAAATACCGCAATGGTTTCTTCCTACCTACAGGACACTGATGGGAGAAGGAATGAAGACCAATTAAAACTTGGTCAGGCAGGATGTTCATTAAAGAGAACATTGTGTAGTTTTTCAGATTAAAGTTGTTTTAATCAGCTGTCCTTTTTAGGTTCAAAGCCATAAACCAATCGTGCTTTTTATAGCTTGTTTTTTGTCATGTTTTGTTCTCCGTACATCAATACTTAGTAATTATTTAGCAGCCCTATGATCATGGAGTTTAAATGTCAATGTTGAACCACGTTCTTTGTTTCAAAGGAAGACTGTGTGTTAGTTTCTGTCTTTTGTTGTGAACTGAAATAAGATCAATCATAAAGCTAATCTAAAGTTTGTGTTGATCTGACCTTGTACTGTGAAAACCTTAATACATTCCACCGAGTCTCACACGAGTATAATTAGTCCAAGAATTCCCAGTCAAGATTTTCTTTTCATATCCATTTATGTTAGATACTTACTGTTTGCAAAAAAGGAAAAAAATAACCCTTCGCTAAATTTTGGGCGGGAGATATTTGGACCTTTCTCACCTGACCTGGGGTCACACCCGGGTTCAGCGTCTTTTCATTTCCCTTTGTGACCCAGTTCTAGATGTGAAGTCGGCCATTGATTGGCTCATAGTTACCGTAGTGACTGATAATTCTCTCCAGTAGTCTGTTGCTGTTTTTGATTATTTTCTGTCCAATTCTTCAATGGATTCCACTGAATCTGCTCCTGCTGTCTGGTCCCGTAACGATGTACTGGTGAGCGGACGCAGGAGCTCCATGTTGTCCATTGTTGTTTCAAACTGTTTTGATGTGATGACCGCTGTCACGGTGGCACTCTTTGCACACATAGACCTTGCTCATGTTTCGAGCCTGGTCCAATGGCGATCTCTCACTTATTTTGTTTTTTGAAGTCAAGTTTATTTGTATCACGCATTTCAACAACAAGGCAAGTTCAAAGTGTTTTGCACCATGAAAACATCACACAGTGGCCAATTATAATACAGCATATTGATGCATTTTGTCAAATGCATCAAGCAAACACACATGAAATACACTGATCAGTTTTCCATGTATTCTGAATCAAAGTCAACTCCAAACAGGGGAGTTTTTAAACTTGACTTATAGGAACTCAGTATTTCAGCTGTTTTTCAGTTTTCTGGAAGTTTGTTCCAGATTAGAGGAGCATAGAAACTGAACACTGAATCTTTAAGTCTTCTGGTGATAGAGGTCTTCCTATAACGATGCTACAGTGTGATTGGTCTTTGGTTCCACAGCTGAAGGCTGTCCAGTGAGCCACACCGCTACACTCTGGATAAATAAAAGGAGAGATGAGTGGCGCAAGTTATAGACAGGGTGAGACACTAACTAAGGCATTTGTTCTCTTTTACAAACTCTTAAAGAAAACAATAACTTTTCTCAGTCTTTTGTCGCTTTCCCATTAAACCTTTTCATTGTGGAACTAACAAAGACTTCAGCATCGAAATGCAACCCGTTTTCAGACATTGTGCCCTGATGTGCAACAAATATAAGCAATTTAGTTTTATGACAATGTAAGGCTTTAGTTCACTGTCGGTAACAACGTCTTCAGATTCCAAACAAAGCATCAGATGGTACATAATCGTCTGCGATCAGAAGGGGAGGTTTTCATTGATGTTTTTGTACAGAAAATTGCCCCTAAATTCAAAATCAAAACGTCTATGTAGATAAAACGCCACGCTCCGAAGGTTTGTAGTCACCTGGCAACTCAAGAAGTTCAATTCTAGTGACGGGGATTAATTTACGGCGGTGGGAGTGTTGTGGAGTGCAGCCTTGATTTAATGCGTCTCATCAGCTGTAAACGGTTCAGCGTTGGAGGAGAAGAACAAGACGAGGAGCTAACGGTAAAACTCTGAGCCACAGTTACATACCAGGAGCAGGACAGTAACAAGATAGCTACCTGAGATAATTACTGCTCACGATGTCTGGCTCTCATTCCGTACCACAGGGCACCAGTTTAGCTCGCTACTGTTTAATGGACACTCAATTGCCTCCATTTGAGTCACAATTAATGTCGTTTTATGCTTCGTTGTGTTTTAAAAATGCATTGGTTAAGAGAGCATTAAATGAGTCTGCAAACATGGAGGGACGCGTGGGGACAGGGTGCAGCTTTTGCAGTCTGAAATCTCATCGATGTGAAGAATTGAACACGCTAGATTTGATCTAATGAAGCAATGCAAGGGGGAAAAAAATAGTAATTTATTAATTACCTTTGCTCCTCTGCCTGGAAGAGCAAAGAGAGCGTTTGAGCTCATCATCTTACTTCATTACATCCATCTTGGAAGCGGTTTTGTTTTTGTAAGAATCATTTTAGTCTGATTTTTACATTTGTTTTTAGTTGCTTTTTCTGACAGTTATTCCTACATGTTTTGGATGCAGTGCAGCAAAAGGGTCTTTGCTCCCACTCTTTTTATTATTATTTTGATTTTTTTACTGTTTTGCAGCTATGATTTGAAACCAACGTATTCTTTTCACAATTTGGTTGGATTTGTCAAGAGGAACACCAGCGTGAGATTATGCTACTGCAAGTAAACTGTGAAAATCTGAATTTATTCCAACGCTCTCTTACATCTCTACTAGGATTGCTGAGTACTATGGGTACGGTATAGTCACTGGTGAAAAATAAGTAACAATCTTTCTGGAAAGTTCTTCTACTATCACCATATTCATGCTCATTATTAGTCATCAGCTAAATTTGGTGAACTGTCCACTGTTGCCACATGCTTTCTCAGCAGACAGCTTTGAGCTGCCAATTCTGCATATTGTTTTTTTTGTTTTGTTTTTGTTTTTTTTAACCATGAGCATGATACATTTTTGTTGTATTACAAATAGAATCAAATCGGTAGGTGGATATTAACCAATATTTATGATTGGGTTGAACTGACTATTTTTTTATTATTATTATTTGACAAAAATAGTTTGGTTTTAATTAAAACCACCTGACATTAAACTGGTCTGAAGTGAATTAAATACGACCTCAAATCAGTAGCATATAGCATGTTAGCAGTTATTTAAAATAAACTTTAACAAATTAAATGCTGGTGGAGGAGTTGGGTGGGGGGGGAACCTAATTATACCCTTATGGCTTCTATAGATGTTAACGGGGTCAGCAGCAGCCAGGTGGTGTTAATAAAAGCCACTTAATTAACTGACCGTCCGCTAGTGTGAGCGGAGGCTTTGGCAGCTCGCTGTTCTGCTCTTTAGGTGCAAATTAAGAAGCCAATGAGGAAAGGGGAAAGCAACGAAGGAGAAGGAAATTTATATTGTGCCCATATTCCTGATCAGACAGGACAGGAAAGCATCTATTTTTAATAATAATAGTTCATATTATTGATATAACATGATGCACTTAATTCCTGATGTTACATATATTGTAAAAATAAAAAAAAAAATAAAAATAGACACTATAATCCTATCAGCAGAGAGAGGATGATTTAGGTTGATGTTTTATGCCATGAAATGACTTAATTAAAATAAAAACTAACACAGAAACTAGAAGCTCTAGAATTGAAACATGTTGCATTTTGAAATGCAGGAATGTATCTTCCAGTGTTTGTCTGTGGCTTTGTTTATAAATAATATTATGCTGGGTTTTTTTTGTTGTTGTTTTTTTTTATGCAAAACTATGAGGAGATTGTTTTCAGCCATAGTAAACATTGATTTTGTCTGGACCAACCAATCCTGCAGCCTTCTTGATTTTTTTGAGTCTAGAGAAGTTCCTGTCGTGGCAATCACTCACTCCCACTGCCTCTGTATTTCATGCTGGTCCCGTCTCCAGCAAATAAATTAAACCGTAATACCTTGACTGCTTGGAAATTACATTGGATTGTTATAAACGATGCCAAGCCGATAATGCGTGATGGCCGGGCCGAGTGTATTCAGCAGAGCAGCGTCGGAGGCTGCATGCTAGGAATAAGAGATGCGGCGCGCTGCTAGATGTACATTGGGGCCAGCATGCGAAGATTAACCGGCTCCGCTTCCATTAGTCTCAAAGTAATTGTAAAGACAGCGATGAGCAGTCTGTAACTCTTATCCTCACACCACACATAAGTTGCACAGACCTCCAGCATTCAGATTCAATTTCTCTTGCCTAAAAAAAAAAAAAAAATGTAACTTAATCTTCCTATCTTGCTTTGAGATTACATCACAGAGATGATTTACTTCCTCTACTTACTGATTAGCCGTAATTTGATCGGAGTTCTTCAAAGAGGAACTCGGGGCCAGCTTTTACAAAGGAGCTGAATGTTTTTAAAGACGCCGTCTTCATTTATTAATTCACATTTGCACCAGTGTGGAGCCCGTCTTGATAAAACACACAGTGTGAGTGTATGAATGCGGAACAAGATGGAGAACAGCTTTGAGAAACAGGGATGACTGGTGCGTGAAATTTTAGTATTTTTATTTGATGTCCTTTCTCGTTTCATTCTGTCCTCAGTCAACATTTTGTCCTTTGGAGATGGAGTTTCATCCAAAATGGCCGTCTTAAAGTTACTCTACTTTCATGAATGGAGCTGAAAAAAGGTCAATGTGATGCCGTCACTTCACAGGAACACCAAGTGTGGTGAAGTATGTGATCAGGAATCTTGGTTCTGGCTGTGGAAGTGATCTCTGCATCTTGTAGCTCCACGGTTTTAGATGGAGCCTTTGCTAATACCCTCACATTATTACCAGCAGCTGCTGCCGGATAATTACCACAAGTCATCACAATTCCATACAGCGTTCAATTTTTTACCCTAATGTGACTTGCCTGCGTTTATTCTCCAAGTTCCCAGCATGCTTTTTTTTCTCCATTATTATTATTACTGAGAACACAACAGACATTAATTGGCGCAATGTCTTGCCATACCATGGGTGCTGCTTTGACATTTTCCCCCATTTAGTCACGTAACCACAAGCTGAAATTTATTTGAGGGGCATTTTTTTGTGATAGAACAACACAAAGTGATGAAGCTGATTGCCTTTAGTAACACTTACCAGTAAAAAGGGTCAGCTTGTGTGTCAAACACAAATCCAGTTGTAACATATTTCCTTATAAAAAATCTTTAAAAAATGCTTTACATGTTTTTTCATCAGTGGTGAGCATCACTGACTAAATAGCTGCGCTAACCCTTTGTCATTAATGATAGATATTAATTCCACTAATTAATGCTAAAGCACTACATGAACATTTTTGTGGAAGCTAATGCTAAAGCACCAGCTTGAATTCTAATTATGTCTGACCTTGAAAGACTCCAACCCTCAAGCACCAATTTCATTTTCACTATTATTATTATTAACATGTAAATAATTTTACGTTCCATAATGCTCTTACATATCGCATTTATGTTTATATCTGATTCTGATTCCGTTATATCTGGTTCATGTTTCAACTTGTTTCTGTACGAGATACAGAAACAAGATGAAACAAGCTTTTTTTAAAAAAAAAAAAAAAAAAAAAAAAAGAACACGAAAGGGAAAGGAACTGCTCCATAAACACTCATTCATCCACTTCAAAATAAGAGGATGAATGTAAAAACGTCTAACTACAGGAAGAACTCTTAACAGCTTCAACGCAGATGTGAAATTTTATTCAACTGAAGGTTTACAAAAACAGTCAAATAAATCAGTACTTTAGAATTTATCCAGAAAACTTAATCTAGGGCAAACGTTATCGAAGAACATTAACTCCGAATTTGTTCCCTCCACAGTTCCTCATACAGTATGTTCAATAGATCTTATTATAAAATGGGTTTGTAGGATTGTGAACATATCACATTACGGAAACCCAAGATGTTGCAACAGAATGAGCTGTGTTAACTGCAAAAATTCCATCTTGTTAAGTTATGTCTTTACTAAATTATCTGGACGTAAGTAAATGACAGTTTTTGTTGCATTGTTATTTGTGAAATATGACATTGTTTTAACCAGATCAAAGCAAAATTAGCACAGTTGGCTCCTGAACTCTGCGCCGGTGCTCCTCCTGATTCATCCCTCCGTATAGTGAAGCCTAGTGTGTTCTCCTCTGTGTAAACCTTAAAGGAAAAATAAATGATACAGATTGACCATCCATCATCATGACAGACACTGAGCTTCCAGCAGAATCAGCTGGTTCACAGACGCAATATTTCAGATCCTCGATCTCGCACAGCCAGTGCTGGATGGTCGCTATCAAACTGAATGAGACCGAGTGAATATCTGATCTGACCAGATATGAAAACAGAATAATTTATCACATGGAAAGAGATGATATTTAGTATATTGTGTTTACAAACTGCAAGTAGAGTAGAGAACTATGAAGCAGTAAAAAAAAAGAAAAAAGAAAAGAAAAATCTGTTGGCCAACAAAAAGTTGCACTGGAACTTGGCAAAAAGAGTCAGTTGGGGTAATTGATGGTTTTTCTCCCCTTAGACGTATAGATAGGACATGGAACATGTGCAGAACATATGAAAACGTTGAGCATTACACTTAATCTGTAGCTAATTCCTGACTCTCTAAAACTCCTCCGCCGCTGCATGTATATCTTAGCGATAACTGCACTCTGGCTCCCAGGCCACGGTCAGCAAAAGCCCCACAGTCGAACTGATCGATAGGAAACCCAATTGGAGGGATTAAGCTCATGAATCAACCTGTCAGGACACGAACCAGCACACGTACGCGTTATGCACTTAGCGGGGAGAATTCATCTGGAGCTGAGCTAAAGTACGGCGCGTTGAAGGCAGTTTCTAGTGGGGCGGAGTGTGTTTGCAGAAGCCTTTGTCTTGTTTTGTTTACAGTACAAAAGATGGTAAATGCATTGCTTGTCAAAGCATGTCTTCTATCAGAAGAACTCATTGATTGCACATGAGCAGTTGCTGTCCGATCACTGATGTAGAAACGTTGTTGGGATTCTCGTCAAGTGATAAACAACTTCAGTATGTAGGCAGGGTCTCTTTGATTCATTTATATATGCCTACAGCGATGCCAATGTCAGACAGCAAGCAGAAACATCCCATCATCCATTCAGTCAATATTCACGTCATCTAAGAACATAACACACCTAGTAAAACATATGTGAACATTTCTAACCCTATGACAAAAACTACGTATGTACAGTAGATCTCTGCAGTATTGGTGGGAGTTAAGGACCAAATCCACCTACAATGATTACGTCAGATCTCCTCTACAAATGTTTAGAGACGCCCATGTTAGTGGTTAAAGGGCCAGCTATAACTGAATATGTGTGAACCTCTTAATGCCCACAGTGGATTAAGTTAGCTACTCCAGAAGCTAACATCTTTCTCAGCCGTCTTTCTGATTTTTGCTCTTAAACCTACAACCAATCAATCAAAATAACTGACAATCCCGGATTGGTTGCCTTGCAAGCAGTAGCCGACACTGTCAAGTAGCATTGCACCAAAGGTATTTCAGCTTCTCAACCCTCTCGACTCGATGGAAATTCAGCTAAATCGCAATGCTGTGGAGATTTTTTCAATCATAATTTCAATGATTGCACTCTGACTTCCAACTGAATTGGGTAAGAAGGTTGTGGTTCACTCCGCTCCCTCTTCTTGGAACTTGTTACGAGAAACTCTCAGATTGGCTGAATTCATCTTGTTTAGT
The DNA here is from genome assembly GCA_903067055.1 of Poeciliopsis paucimaculata. Taxonomy (NCBI): domain Eukaryota; kingdom Metazoa; phylum Chordata; class Actinopteri; order Cyprinodontiformes; family Poeciliidae; genus Poeciliopsis; species Poeciliopsis paucimaculata. Next base: position 23,054 of record CAEGAD010017499.1, on the reverse strand, counting down.
GCTTTTAAATCCAAACAAAACACGTTGAAGAACAATGCAATAACACGTACCTGTTTTTTTAATAGCTTAATTTCTTTTTTGTTTGCTGTATTTGTTGCTGCCTCTTGGTCAGGACTCTCTTCAGAAAGACGATTTTAATCTCAATGGGCTTTTGTCCTGGTAAATAAAAGTTACATGGTAAAACGAAAAAAAAACAAAAAAAAAACATTTTGACTATTTTGTGATTTTTAGAATTGTATTTACAATGTTCTTGACTTTTATTCACTGCAGTGTAAATGTAGATCTCTAAGATGTCTGTTTTTCTGAAATATCACATACTCAATTCTTCATTAGTCAGTAATGATTTAGACTTGCTGGTAAGTTGTTCTGCTTATACTAATTCTCTAATGTGTACCTATCATAAATTATGCTTGGGCGTTATTTATGAGAACTACTAGAGCTTGAGTTTTATCGCCGCTGCTATAGTCTGCAAGCTAAGAAGAATAGTGCGTTTGCTGTGCTATGGGACAAAGCCCCAGGGCCTGAGGCAAAGGTTAATCTATCACCGTGTGGCAGGAATAGAATGTATGTTGTTAGGGCTTAAGTGGACGCTTTTACGAGCAAAAAGGTCCAATGGCTGCAGGATTCTGTTTATGGAAAGAACAGAAAAAGAACCCAAGGTGAACTTCACACCTTGCAATATTTAAAAAAGAATTCTGAGTAGATTTGTTTTTTGTTTTTTTTACATAGAAAAATGCATAAAATATTATAAATCAAGCCTATCTTGTTATACTGTACACTGCTATTTTTCCTTTAATATGAGACATATTGGGTCGTGGGTTTGAATCCGGGCTTGGGATCTTTCTGTATGAAATTTCCATGTTCTCCGTATTCATGCAAAGGTTCTCTCTGGGTTCTCTGGCTTCCTTCCACAGTCTGAAAACAAGGCAGCTTTATCAACCAGTCTCTACCTTCAGGTACAAGTGTTTATGAATGGTAGCCTATCTTGTGTGTCACTGTGTTGCCCCTGGATGAACCTTGACCTTTCCATTGAAGCGAAGGCAAAATAGTGAGATACAGGAGGAGGCATGGCTAAGGGCCGACTTGGTGGGTTGGGCTTGGAACCAGTTAAGAACTGCTTGCAGTTCTGATTTATCATTTGTTTGGTTTTTAAAGTTTGTTGGAAATGCTATATGCATAACCATTAAAGGGGAAGCATTATGTGAAATAAATTGTTTGAGCTTTCCATGGAGTTTTGTCTTGCTTCCTTCATACATGTTTGAGAAATCCTTCAGTCTCTCATGGCAACCATTCAACTGTGCTAAACGCCTGGTTGGACGTCGCCCCGCCTTTAACAACAAAGCTCCTCCTCTGAGCTGAAGTCTCTAAGTTTTCACTCTAACGGAGCAGCCCTCCCCCACTCAGTTCCTTCAGACTAGCCAACAGCAATTAGCAAACCTTATGTGAAAGATCAGTTGAGCTCATTATAGGAGCTACATCTCAGTGAAAAATGTTGGTTAAAATGTCGTAAAAGGGTCAATGGAGGAGCCCTGTTGTAATGACTTGCTGAAGACGGAGTTTCAGAAAGAACAGGTATTTAGAGCGAGAGAGTCCCAATTTCAAGGCCTTAAATGATGAAGCCAGATTTCTTTTAAGTCGTATTTTACGTATACAACATTTTTATAACTACTAAAGTTAACATAGTTACTTAATTTTGCGGCCTGTTTGCTGGCTATAAAATGACACCATTTGTCTGGAAATGACAAATTACTGACCCTTTAAGTTAAAACATGGTTAAATAACCTGCACACAGCAGCAGTAGCTTGTGGCTGATTCTCATATCTGAATCCAGGGCAGACTTTCACACCTTACACAGCAGGATCTACCCTGACAGTATGAAGTCAGAGAATCTGCTTCTAAAACGTGAGCGACATTTTCATGAAATGGACCAAATAACATCAGCATTGGCGTGCGCCTTACAAACCTGTGCTGTGTGTGTGTTTTTCTTTTGTTTTGTTTTTTTTTTTGTGGCTGAAGCTGTTGGGAGTGTGTGGGAACCTGCCTGATCCCAGAGCCATGGCCTTGAATAAGTTTAGCATCCTCCAGGAACCTGTTTGTGGCACTCTGGCGCTCGAATTAAAGTGGATTTAAGAGAGATGAGGCCTGGAGGAGAGCGAGGGTTTATAACTCTGATTGCCATGCCCACCACTCATAATGAGGTGCATTACAGAGCTGATGTTGTAAGATTAGAGTGACTTAGGAGACACGAGGAGCCTTGCAGATCAGACGAGTGGGTAAGGGGAGAGGAAAGAGAGGAGCCTCAGCAGAGCCTGAGTGGTTAGTAGCAGGAAAGAAGAGTGCTGAGAGGTAGAAATAAAAAAATAAAAAAATTTGAGGATGGAGAAGAGCTATCTTATTTGATTGTGGCACTAAGGGTGGGAGGGGCAAGAGGAGGAGATCAGACAGAGGGGACAATAAAACCAGCACCGGTAATATCTGCATTCCTGTCAGCATATGAGAACAGAAAAGAAGCTCTCAGTTATTAAAGGGTTGACAGCCGGTGACAGCAATATCGCTCCATTTTGTTTGGCCCCGGTGCCACCCTGACTGGAATTGAAAACAGTTTGACGTGTTGCCGGGAGAAACCAAAGGCGACTGCAGTTTGTTAAGGATTTTCTTGGATCCGGTCAACAGCATTGCTGCGTACAACAGGCAGGGCCGGGCAGAGACCTGAGGGCCGTGCAGGGGCTCAAAGTTAAAACAGGGCACACAGCTGGAGCAGACATGTCCAAAAATGTCAGAGCAACATTGCAATTGGGTGACGTATTGATGAACAGAGCAGATATTTCATACTTACACACTTACAATCTCGCTTAAAACTGTTGTACCAAATCACGTTGTGTCATTTAAGGTGTAAAATAACAAAAATAATTTGTCACTCTTCACTGCCATTGATGCTCTGCTTGAACGCCTGGTTGGGACCCGCAATGAATTATGGGTTGTCAGTCAAGAATTTATAGAGTGACGTCTGGGCAGACGTTTGCTTTGTTCAGCGCGACGTCTTTCCTTTTCAGAGCAAATGTTGCAGCTGGGTGAGATTGGTCTTTCCACCTTGGAAGGTTCGCAAAGATTGGTGAAATTGTCCCCTAGGATAGATCTCTTGTTTTGGGTCTGGTCTTCTAATGTCGTCAGAGCAGAAGTTGAGTTTTCAAACTGAACTGTCTGAAAACTCACACAAGGGCCTGATAAGTCACAGCAAACTGCTGCAGTTGAAGAAGTTTGTTCTTTAGAAAGATTGGAGAAATGGTTCCCTACTACAGTGGTCTCTTCAAGAGTATTGTCTTCTGAAAACTCACTCCAGCCGGAGAAGGGTTGAAAAGATAAGAATCAAAAACATTGTATTCAGTCCACTCGTCCTGAGAGCTACTTTTTTCAAAATTGATACCTGGAAGTAGTTTGTTGAAAACTTTCCTCACTCCTGTGGTTCTCAAATATCCAGCGCCAAAAGTCATGAGAAAAAACATGGTGGCTAAAACCTCTTCCATAGTAAAAATCCTTGTAAAACACAGAGCTAAGGGTCAAAGAGCTGCTTGTATATTACCTGATGTTTTGAGATGGAAGCATTTATAACCTCAGATGTTCTTTGATCTATAACATAGATCTATGACATAGACAGTGAGGTCATAGCTACAATGAGCTCACTGTAGTTCTGGGGGAATGTCTTGCTTCTGATCGTTGCTATGGAAACGGTCAGATCAGTTCTGCATGACTCGAACTATTAACCCTTTGCAACTGCGTCACTTAATCATTTGAGGCAAATGATTAATCATGACGGACGTTGGAAGTGTTTATTTCAGGAGGCTGGAGATTAAAACAGGAATTTTAATAGTTAAATATTAAGTTTAGGTTGACAATGGTTTATTAAAAACATTCATTTAAGTAGCGTTTTTTTTTATCATTCTATCAGGTTTAAAATTTGAACAGGTTTAAAAATGAACAGAATATTCATACATTGGTATGAATATTTGATAGTTAGAGGGCAGAGATCCGTGCCCCTACTCCCCCTCTGCATGTGCCTGCCTAAATATATATGTTGAATCTTTTAGATGTCATGGACTCAACTGCAGCTGAAACAGAATTAAACCCAGGTCGCTAAAATTACCTGAAAAGGACAAAATAAAGAAAACTGAAATTTAGAACAAATTTTCTTTAACAAACGGTACTTAATGGGGAAAAATTATAACTAACTGAACTATAACTTATGTTTTGAAAACGATCTAAAACATGTTAAAATCATATCTCTAATTTCCTTCGTTTTTGAGTTTATGAATGTATTTATTAGACTTTTGAATTAATTAATTAATTAATTGCAGTTTACGTCAGCTGTCGGCAAATTACGGGCTCCATACTCCCCCTGGTGACACTTATGCAAGTTGGTAAAATGGTAACAGCAAAAGTCGTGAAAAATCACCAGTCAGTTCGTTGTTCAACATTAATTGAAAATCTTTTTTGAAAATGGTATCTTCTACCGAGTATTCATTATACAATCGATGTATACCTAACCACAATACTTTGACCTTTTTGAATTAGATTTGTTTTTTAATACTTTTTGAACAAAAGTCTGAAAAAGACTAATACAGTAATACTGCTACGGCAACTAGTAATAGCTAAACAATATTTAACTCATAATAACACCTTAAAAGTAGCATACACACTCTAAAAACTACTGAAAGCTATGTGACAAACAAAAAGTCAAATCGAAATAAAACTAAACTACAACAAAAAAAACCCCCAAAGTTATCATAACCCAGGATGGAACACCTTCACTTTAAATCATATTAGGTTTAATCAATGCCTGACATTACGCTGTGGTGCATAAACACGTGAACTCTGGCTGTGGGTACTATTTTCCCCAGCTGAAGCTCCATACACACACACAACACACACACACACGCACCCACGCACGCACTTATGTCTCGTTAATGAGGGCGCTTCTTCAAACCTCCAACTGTGAGGCAAAGAGGAATTAGTTTGAACAAGTATGCACGTGTGTGTTTGCGTGCGTGGGCGTGTGTGTGTGTGTGTTCACGGCAGAGAACCTTGCTCACACATCCTGAAAGCTGTGCATGGTCAAGGGATTCAGCTCGGACTTTCTGCTTTCAATTAAGCTGATAATGAGCTGACATTAAGGTCAAGCATGGACAGTGGTGCAGAGGAGCGATGCGCATTAATCAAAAGAAACTCTTCCAAGTGGTCAAGTGAATATCATTAAACACAGGATTAAGATTTCGCCATGTCCTGTAACTAAATAACACAGCTCTGTGGTGTGATATGTCTGTGGGGATTCTAGAGTGGCGGTGCTAACGCTGCTTCATACAAGGAACTGCTGGGGTAGAAGAACTGATTAGTCTCAGTGTATATAGAGGTGTAACAGTACTATATGGCAATAATATAATCTGTGAAGAGATCCTGCTGTTGCTATGTGAAGAAACACACCGCTCTCTGTCCCAAACAACCAATCAGAGTCAGGAGGAGGGGCTCTGATTGGCAGCGATCAGAGCCCCTCCTCTCTGAGGAGATTGATTGGCAGCGATAAGACCTGCCTTCTGGGATGAAAAAATATTTTGCCAATGATTGCAAATAGTTGATGGCAACTGTTTGCCACCCAGTTATCAGATTACCTTTCACAAAGACCCAGGCTAACAGTTGATGGTAACTGTTAGCCTGTTAGCTTTTCCTCCAAGAAGGAAAAAGTTCTTCCTGGCTTAGCCTCGTTTCTCAGACAGGAAACGACTGATTAATAATAACGTGTCGTTGTTTGGTGCCATATAAATGTTGTGATCACACAGAGAGCTGATGACAGCATGATCAAGAGAAGCAGAGACTCTCTGACACCCTGCTGTTAAAGAGAATGATATGGAGAGAAAAAACAGGAACCTGGTATTTCCAAAGAGCTCAGTTCTTCTTATCCACTGTTTTTATTCAAATGGGATTTATTGATTTTTTTTTTCGCACAATTTTGCTGTGTTTTTTTTTTTTTTTTTTTTTATTTCGCAACTATTTATGAAAAAAAAAAGACAGCTTAATTTTATTTTTCTTTGGAAAAGGCAGTAGGATTGGCAGAAGGTATGTTTTTTCTTTATTATACAAAGCGTAAAGAAGAATCCGAGCTTAAATCAAGACCATGGAGACAACTGATATTTTTACAAAACAACAAAGAAAACAAAATAAGTCATGCAAAGCTGATTATTATTATTATTTTTGCTTTGCTTGGCTATAATAAATCTTTAATATTTTTTTCTTTTCCAGGATTCCTGCCACTGTCTAAAGTACAGACAGATTTTGCAGATCTTTGATGGGATTTCATGTGTGCTTACACCTTAAATCATTATCATTGTATATCAAAAAGAAGTTCAAAACAGAAATAAGAAAATACAGAAGAGAAGAACTCAATATGGGAAAATTACTAATGTGAAATATTGAATTGAAAATGTACTTCCACGATGATATTAGTAGCCTATTCGGACTGATCCCCGTCTGTCACCAGAAGATTTTAACAATGAACACTAAATGTTTACTTTATAAGTTGGTTGAATTTTGTTTGCAATATTTAACTGTTTGGTTCTTTAACAAATCAGGCTGCTGGAGAGGTTTTGCTCCTTCATTGTTTTCCTGTGACAACACTAACCAATGTAAACGTTGCACATTTGCACATTTCAAAGTAGCTGATTGCAGGACCTATTGCACTCACACACCAGCATGTAAATGTGTGCGTGAAAGTGAATGAGTGATTTCACCGTAAAGCATCTTTGATGCCCTGATAGAGTTTATATCTGATGTCCTTTCAGCATATTTCCTATAAGAAAGTCAGTGGTTCAGCAGGTTTGCAGCTTTCTGGAAGTTTGCTCCAGATTAGTGGCGCATAGAAACCGAAATCCTGAAAATCTTTTTCAGGTGGTCGAAGGCCGACTTTGTAACTGTCTTTATGTGGCTCTGAATGCTCAGGTCAGATTTGGGGCCTGACTGCTAGTTTCTAGCTATAATAACTGAAGGTGTTTGTGTTTTTTTTTACACACATCTTTAGATCGTTCCTCTTTGGGTCCAAAGACAATAATTAACTTTTGTTTTTTGTTCAGCTGGAAAACATTTTGGCACATCCACACATTTGTCTACTCTAAGCTTTTGTTCAGTCCTTGTACAGGTTCTGAGTCACCTGGTGACACTGTAATGTAGGGCTGGGTATCATCTGCGTAGTTATGATAGCTAATCTCATTTCTTGTTTTAACCTTAAATAGTGGGAAAATGTAGATATTAAATAGGAGGAATCCTAGGATTGAACCTTGAGGTACCCCACATATGTCATCTGTTTTTAAGAATGAAAAGTTACCTATTGACACAAAGAAGTCAATGTTCATGACTTCATCTGGTATACTTTGAGAAAAAAGAAAACAAAATCCATTAATTTCTCAGAAATGTATGGGTTTTTTTTTGTCTCCTTTTCTGGTCTGACTCAAAGTCAGACTGTCTGGTGAGATTCAGCTCTGAACATAAATTTGTGTTGTTATGACAATCTTACTGAAGTTCACAAGCTGATTTTGACTGATAGGCTCCTGTTCCAGTTAGCAATGTCCATGGAAAATATTCTATTTCCACCTGTCCTACTCAGCCATCCCCACTACCACACCCCCTACACACACACACACATACACACACACCTCAGCCTCTCAGTTACTTCTTTGCATACCATGTAGTATGCATCCACCATAAGCGGTGTGTCGCGCGTTATTTCAGCATGGGGGTAAAGAGGAGCCTGTGGAGGAGCAGTTGGCAGCGGTGCCAGCCACCCCAGCACCATGACAAGATTACCTCTACACCCAATTCAATTAGAAGCCCACTCTAGTCACCATCCACCCCTTCAGGGTCTACATAATCATAACAGATGGCTCTCCGTGAGACACCCACCATCTTTCACCTCAGAGAGGCCTGAAGAGGAGTAGAGCTGGAGTACTCATCATGGCCCAGCAGAGGATCATTCTCAGGATTATTCACTGATGGAAGAGTAATAATAATAATTCTGTAGCTCATGATCTGTGGTGCAAAAAAAATAAAACTCCACATTTTAAATAGTAAAATTATATGCAAAACCACAATTGGAGCGACAGTCACTTTATGTCCACCTAACGGTTTTCACTCCACATTTTATTTTATTTTATTTTTTCTTACGCAGATCACATTGTGGCTTTTGAAACATTAGGAAGTGATAAAGTCATACAAACGAATCAAAGCAAATTAGTCCACAAATGAAACTGTACTGAACACAATTAAAGTCTTTATAGAAAACCTTGTTTTGTTATGAAAACTTTGAGCTGTTTCCTGTATGGAGAATCATTGGTCAGGTGTTTTTTTTTTGACCCAGTTCTTCCACATAAACTGTTTTCAAATCTTGAAGTTCCTGGTTTTCCTCTCCATACGCTCCTGATCTTCAACTCTTTCCATAGACTTTGGTTAGATCCATGTCAGGTGGCTGACTGGATCATTCCAACAGTTTCACTTGAACCCAAATGATCCTTGTCTGTCTGTTTGTGACTTTTGTCTTGCTTGGTGAAACCAGCACTTTGTCTTCTGCTGCAATCTTGAAGCAAACCTTTCCTTCAGCAGTGGAGTCTTTCGCAATGGTGAGGAAAATGGCGGCTACATTTTGGACAATCACTTTGACTATTCTGTCAGGTTTGTGGTCAGTGTTTGTGGGGAGGAACTCAGTCTTTGCTGGTTTATGGGAAAATGCTGTTTTATAGTTCCAACATCTCTTCTTAGAACATTGGAAAGTTTCGGAAAAAAAAAATGTAACGATCGTGTGTTTCACAACGTCAAGGCTTTTTTGTGAATCTTTACTTTTACTCTTTACCACCGCTTTGTGGTAATAAGCTTTTCATTTAAACTACCCCGGCAACTCCTTAGGTTTTTGTCGACTTTGTACTTTTAGAGTTTTACTTTGGAGGCGAGACGATGGAGATAAAAAGAACGGCTCTGCAGCCTTGAGCCGTGGTCCCACGTGGCGTCCGTCAGCTTCTTGTTGCGTTTCGTCTCTGTTTGCTTCGTTCTGCTGTGGCGTCGCGTCGCATCGAGAACGCCTCAGATGTTATTTACTCTTTTCCCTGCACCTGCCGTTTCCTCAGAAACACCACGGAGCCACTTCCCATTGTGATCCCTGCAGCTCTTAAAGAGTTTCGATGGGGGTTAATTTCTCACTTTCCGTCGCTCTCTTGTCGCACTCCCTCTGCGAGAACAGAAGGAAAAGATAAACATTCCAAGTGTCTTTTCTCGTACTCAAACAGCGTTGCCAACTTGGGTTTCTTTTCAAGTTCTGAAGGACTCTTGAAGAACAAGAAGGCAGAAATCTCCGGCTGGTGATGTTTCATGTCATTTGTTTTACGGCAGGCGAACATCGTAGCTAAATGTCTGATTGTTAAAATTGCCTTGTTTTTATCTCGTTCTGCTGCCTATCGCTCTTGAAAATTTGATTTTTAATCTCAAGTTGGGATTTTGTCTTATAACCTGAACCCGCTGTAAATGCTTACACCCAGTTTCTTTGTGTCCCGTCTTCTGTTTTGGCTTTTGCTAAGATGTTTGCTGACTGAGATGAAAGTTTAGTTGCCTGGATTTCCAAAATAAAGTGTCCGCGGTGCGGAAGACTTCAAAAGAACATCTTTTCCTTCTGGGAAATGATTCTGCAGGATTTTGTCTCACATAAAAGTCTTTAAGCTTCCATTGAAGTTTGTGGTTTTAGCATGACAAAATGCTGAGAAGCCTGGAGGGAATGAATACTTTTTCCCAAGCACTAAACGCCATGTCTTCGTGTCATTATAACCTGAGCTCTCGCCACTTTCTTCCGCAGTCAGATTACTTCTTTTGTGCCTCGCCTCTTTCTTTCAGTTCGCTCAGCGTGACTCGAAAAGCAGCAGAAAACTGGCTAAGACTTTATCAAAAAAATAGAAAATAAAAAAATGTAACACAGCGTCGAGTGGCTGCATGAAAACACTTTGACTTTTAGCATGTGTCGGCAATCAAGTTTCTCCCGCTGAGAGGGAAGTTAGCGCCAAAGTGCCTCTCGGTGCACACAAAAAAAAAGCTCATTTCGGCGAGAAGAAAACGAGCCGAGGAGAAAAAGAGAAAATCCGAAAGAAAGCTTTTCAAACTCCAGTGATTACTCAAGCCTCTTTTGTTTTCTGTGGTTATCTCTTCATTTTCATTTCTGATTTAACACGCTTTGGGGAACTCACCATGAGACTTGTTAAAATCTAGTTAAAGGTGAGATCTGAAGCAGATTTCTGCCTTACTGTAAGTATGTTTTTCTTTTTCAGATCTGAAAATAAGTCTTCGAGATTAACAGGGAAGCGGAATTTTGTTTTATTTCTTCCTTCTGGAGGTTGATTTGTGTTTGTTCGTTTCCCGGCCCGTGCGTGTTGGTGATCAAAGCGTCTGCGCTGATCCGATCCCGCAGTGAGTCCCGTCACAGAGGCGCCTCTCCTCGCTCACTCTCAAGTTGACGGCGAATCAGAACCGCGCATCTCCAAATGTGACTGTCTGCAGAGGCCACTGTCGGCTGCGCTGGTTCTGTCCGCGAAGGCGGCTCAGAAACGCCTGAGTGAAGTTGCCCCCACCTTCTTCAAATCAGAAAAAAATTGGGTGTCAAACGTGCAGCAAAAAGTTTTGTTTGTGCAGCTACCGTTTTAAAGACATTAAAAATGTTTCCAAAAGTCATGGACCACGTTCTTCAAATTAGACAAAATTGGTGTCAAACAACTCGACAACGTTTGTGCAGCAACATTTTTCTGTTTGTGCTGCTTTGGGTTTGATGAAATTAGTGGAAATTTAAAGGTTAAAACATCAACCAGTCTCCCCAACCCTTACTAGACCAAAATGACCTTTGAACTTTCATTAATATCTTCAGAGCCAAACCAGTACAAACGTAGTGGAGTTGATTGACACCAGTTTTGTCTGATCTGAAGAAGGTGGGGGGCCAACTTCACTCAGGTCAGAGAAACTTGTGCAGACAAAGCTGTGAAAGAGGCGACAGACATCACACTCATCCAGGTTAGCTTGACCCCAACGAGTCGGACAGAGGAGACATAGAATTCTGACAAAGACTAAAATTTTGATTCAATAAAAAAGATGTTCCTCAAGAAAGTGGTCTTGCAGCCATTTTCCAATTTGCGAGGTCAGATCGACACGAAGGGAACATATTTAAATTTGTCAGCTTGTGCTTAATAAATGGATTGGATATGATCTGTTATGCTTCTTTCACAGCTGCAATGAAAAGTCCGTGTGCGCCGTCAGCTGTAGTACTCAGGGTACTTGGCTTTTTGTAGAATGTTGGTCGTGAATACATCTGACCGTTGAAGCTTGCATTTGTCATTATGTTGTCAAATAGCAGAGGATGACAGATGTAACCGGATCCGATCTGTGTTGTGCTGGTTTTAAACGATCAGGCCGTGGTACAGTTTGTCTTTAAAGGATGGTTCCCTGATTTATTCTGACAAGAATAACACACAGAGAAATAACCGTGTTACAGGCTGCCCGCTCCGAGTTCTCTCCCGCAGGACAACATGACAAAAGGGGCGCGGGACCATATCTCACAACTTTTAAATATGCAAAATAAACCTTTTTATTCAACATACCTGACAAGAATAACTCACAGAGAAACAACCGCGTTACAGGCTGCCTGCTCCGAGTTCTACACAAACAAAAGTACATAACAGAAATTAATTTAATAAATCTATAAATAAACTGGATGTATTTAGATACAAAATAAATAGTACACACCTCTCCCACAGGACAACATGACAAAAGGGGAGGGTCTAAGGGACACAAACATTTTAAAGGCAATGCCACAGAAGAAGAAATAAAAAGGGAGGGGTTTCCGCTCTTAAAGTAACACGGTTAAAACAATGACATAGATTTTAAGTCAGGTACGAACCCATACAAATAACCAAAGAAAAAAAAAAGACATTTTGTGTAATTATAACAAAAGAGAAATTCAACCAGGTTACACAGACATGCAAAAAATAATGATGATCAAAAATCCTTTGAATGAATTAAAAGTGTGACTGTGTGCGCATGTGGAGAACTTTCCTAACCAATAAAGATGTGAGAAATGTTCAGCCTGTGGAGGATTTTCAGTTTCAGTGAACTGCTAATGAATGAAGCATTCACAATTTTTACATTTCACCAAACAAATGTTGAAAAAATGTAACCTATTATAACAAAGAATGATTACAAGAGTGTTCAGAAATATTTTCGACACATAAAGATTCAATGACACATCCATCAAATGTCATAGTCTCAATGTGCCGAGTGACCTTTGACCTCATTTGGTCATTTCATCAATGAGTCAAAGACAGGTGAAAATGTTAGTATGAACAAATCTTCTTGGAGGAAATTCTCCCTGTTCCACCAGACCAAGCAGTACACCTTGACCCTGTCCTGACCTAGTTTCAGCGTGGTGTCGTCTTGTAACAGTCATGCAGTTCATAGGCCACACTTTGTGGAAAGGATCACCTTTTGGGGGAGGGAATAAAACAGGGGAGGGTTTCAACTGTGGGATGTAGAAGACATCATTTTGAGGTTCCTTCAGGTCTAGAAGATCTAAAATATCTGATAGTTTTAAGCTGTGTGGGAACAGCAAGGCATATAGAATAAGCAGCAAAGCTATGGACACATAGCATAGTGCTGCCTATAATGTATAATGTTAGCGGCAACAATTGTTGCCATGCATACATCCACTCTTCTTATGAACAAAAGATGAAAGAAGGGATACAAACAGACTTGTCTACATTTCTCATATAATCAAATGAAATAAAAAAAATTGAAAATGTCTTTCATTTGGTTACATGATAATTCTCCACAATATAAAGGCGTTCTCTCAGAAAGCCCAAACCTCACTTCTTACTTTCTTAATGATTCATGTTAGAGGTTTTATAAAAACTTGGATGAACCCAGAACACTGTAGCTGGTGATTAATAAAAACAATCCTCAAAAAAAAAAAAGACTTGTCTGCTAATTATACACACAGTGTAAATGCAGTTTGTACAGTAGATACAGTGAGTGGACCTCTGGTATTCATGGACATTAGAGACCATAACCGCCTGGCTAATGGCTAAAAGCTGTTGCTATTTTAATCATTTAAACACCAAATGCACCTGGATATGCATAAATCCTCACACCACTTTGGCATTAGTGCAGAAGCTATCGACAGCAGCTAGTCAGCATCAATGTGGCGCTTCTGGATTGGCCGCTTTCCAAACACCAGCCAATAGTGTGTCATGTAACGTTGCAGCTAAATATTTCAGCTTCCCAAACCTCATTTTCTTGTAGCTTTTTTAAATGATATATTTGGTGCATAATTGATTATAAATACATAAGACATTCAAATTCAATCCAGAGGAATTTAATTGCAGCTAAAAAACTCAGTTATTGTCACATATTCATGTGGAAATGTTCACAAAGCCATTTCTAACCATTCAGCACGTCGGGAAAGCCCAAACAAGAGCCATTTTCCACAAATGGAGGAACTATTACTCTGATAAATGCATGAAGAAGTCATTCAGAAAGACCCCGCAGGTGTGACTCGCCTGAGCCACAGACAGCGTTGTTCATTCTACCATAAAATGGAAACCTGGGAAAATGGCACCCATGGGAGAGTTCCCAATCCAAAACCTCTGCTGGTAAATGCGGTACAAAAACCTGGTAGCGCATTTACCCTGAAGTGGGAAATCCATGAAAACTAGACATATATTACAGGTTTTATTGAAATGTTCATACAAGTTTTAATTACTTAGATTATTATTTTTTTTGCTTGTTGCAATCATCTGTCCGTAGCAGGCACGTCGTTTCTAACTTGTTTTCAAGGAGGAAACCTCAAAAATACAAAAATATTTGGTAAAAATAGAAAAGGAACTAAATACCCTGAAGCCACGGGGCGCTGTCAGCCAGCCTGTGAACATCCACACGCTGCGTTCCGCTCTCCGCCTGGCCTTCATGTGAAGTAATTTAAGATAATCATGTGGGCTGATAGTCCAGTTACTGTGATATGTCCTCTATTGATTTAGACTCTTTAAATGTTTCTTCTCTCCAGCCGTGTGAGGCTGAGCAAGGACAGCCGGAATCAGGTTTCTGCTGCTGCTCTGCTTAAAACTCTGATGTTTTATCTCACCCCGATAAGTCATGAGACGTCCTGGAGTGTGAATTACACATACGTAGGAAGATAAATATAGAATTTTTGTTAAAGTTACATACTGCAGCTTTATAATGGGATAACAACATCTTTTTACGTGGATGTAATTTGACACTGTACAGATAAAAACTGATTTGATTCGACTGATAAAATAATACTGAAGCACACAACTGTTATCTTAAATTTTTGTTTCGGCGGGTGAATACTTTCCAGTTGCAACACATGTAATAAATGTCTGTTTTTGATTGTTGCCGTTTTTAACCAGTAAAGATTACTCGCTTGCTGCTTCACTCTGTTTTTGTTCTTTTATTTTTCAGTAATAAGCAGCAACAATGCACAAGTAGTGACAATTGATTATTTATTTTTTTTCTTCTTTTTTTTGCACACAAAACAAATTAAAACGTCTTTTCATCGTCTGGTTTTCTGAAACGTTTCAAGCGGTGCACGCTGAGTCTGAATGTGCCTCATTTTCACTTTTCACATTCGCTATATGAACCATCACTTTCACTATGTTCCACACTTTCTTTAGTGTGAAGAGTTGTTTTCCCCGTGGACGGTGAGGTGCAACAAGCTAATTTTAGCAGCTTTCTCCTCTGCAAATGCAGCAGGTAAAAGAGGTTTTGTTTTGTTTTGAATTATTTCAAGAAAAAATTTAAGGTAGAAAACATCGACGACACGTCTAAAGAAGTTTTGAAAGTGCTGTCGGCAAAAATATGGTTGCCAAAGTAAGTGAACAGCGGACTGAAGGGGAGCTGTTCTCTGTTTGATTAGAAAACAGTGTCATGTTTTTCAGAGTCGGTCCTCGCCGTCCTCTCGCAAAATGAATGCAAAGCCCGGCTATTTATTCGGAGCTGTCAGAGAGAATAAGCCCATGGACAACACGGTGGGCAGTTCTGGCAGCCAGTCACAGCGGAGAGGGGGAGGGCTTACAGAGGTCAAAGAAAAAAACAAAACAAAACAGAGAGCTAGGAAAGAGATGTGGAGGAGGATACACCAGGATAACCTGGGAGGAGGGGAAAAAAATTGCTCGTGTGTGTGTGAGCAAACCACAAACACATGCTTACTCACTCGTAAGCGAGTGTGTGTATCTGCGGGAAGAGACAGGCTGAAAGACGTTCCTCCGCCGGTGCTGAGGGCGGCAGGTTTTTGGCAGCAGCGGCGCTTTCATGGGTGCGTGGGATGGAAACACGGAGAGTCTGAGGAGGAGATGAAGGCAAGAAGAAGAGGGGATTTGACTGTACCAAGCCGGCGATGATGGGTGGGAGTAGAGGGTGGTGGGGAGGGTCATGTTCAGCATGAACAGGTTTAATAGTCTGACTTCGTTTGACCTTGGGCTTTTGCTGCATTTTGCTGTACCTGAGCGGATACATGCCCAGACTTTGTTCCTGAGGCCACGGCCGGCGGGGAGCGGCTAACCGTGCTCGCGGCTACAGATGTTCACAGTGCGGCGCGACATGCCGGTGATCTCTGAGGTCAGCTGTTTGTGGCGGCGGGCCAGGGGTGGCCAGACTTCTGACCTACAAACCTCCACTGAAAATATCCATCTGCTGGTGTTTAGACCGAATTGCTTTAGCCACATTCAGAATCAGTTTTATCCACTAAGTGTGTTCACAGGCCCAGGACTACATGTCCCATAACACCGCCTTCATTTCCTTACACTTAGACCCAGCGAACAGGTGTTTCTGAAAAACACCAGACAGGAAGGTTAAATGAGCAGTATCAGGTAAAATCAACTTTTGAGCTTTAGATCATTTTATAGTCTTAACAACTCATGGACATACCTGGAGTGTTGCCTTGATTCATTCATGCATGTTTTGAGAAATTCTTTAATCTCCATGGCAACTATTCAGCCAAAACACCCAGGTTCCGCTTAGCAGAGCAGATCTCAACCACTCAGCTCCTTCAGACTAGCCAGCAGAAATTAGCAAACACCTGCTGGGACATCTGCTGAGCTCATTACAGGAGCTTCATCTGCGAGCAGCACTGGTAAAAATGTTGTCAAAATGTCAATAGAACAGCGATGTTATAATGACTCCCTGAAGGCGGAGCTTCACAGAGAGTAGGAGTTTCTTAAAGAGACATATCCCCAATTTCAAGGTGTTAAATCAGGAAGTAAAAGTTTCTTTCATTCATATTTGATATATTCAGCATTTTTATAACAATTAAAGGCTAACATATTTACTCGACTGTGCTATAAAATGGCACTATATGCCTGGAAAACACATAACACATCTACTACCTCCAGAAACAGTAAAAGTGCTAAAATGAACCATCCAGACATTTTCTGGCATAACCCTGTTTTTTGGTGTCTTTAAAAGCCTCCCAATTATAACATCACAATTGGTCAGTACTGCTGCATTACCTACCAACCCAGATGAACCTATTACTGCTGTACAATGGCTGCTGGAGAAGACAAGAGTTTAGTTGTTGACTTACCAGTTGCTGCATCCTCAATGATTGTGCAGGAGGCTTCACTTCTTCTGTTTTATCCTTCTACAATTGTCCATCTTATTTGCAGTCTTTTTGACATTAAGCCGTGGGCGTGGCCAGCAAGAGCTTATTTGCATGAAAGCGATGTAACCCTAAAACAGCTCATTTCAAAAAGGAGCTCAAAATCTCATTATTTGAGAAAGACTTCATGGGAAAAAAAATTCAAAAAGTAATGAGCATGTTTTCACCCATAGGCATGACCTAACTTAATTTAAATAAACCATAATGGATGGCCTGTAACAAAGTAAACAATTATGAATTATTGTTGGTGTTTCTTTGTATCTCTCTCCAGGATATTTCTGATTTGTTTGGACCGCCATCTGGTATATTTTTGCATTTTCCACGGAACTCCGGCGCAGAGCTTATTTTATCACTCTTGCAAGCATATTTCTAAATGTCACAAGTCTAAATCAAAAAATGCTCCTCTAAACATGACTCTGAGTTTGTGAATACTATTTATAATACCCAAAGGAATGTTCACTGAATAGTAATCATAAATGGCAATGGAAATGAGAGCCATGCAGTTTATAAATGAATCAATACCACAACACAGCTGCTGATATTTAACAGTTCAGCTAAAAAAAAAATCTGTGTTGCAGAGGGAATAACTGAAGTCAGTTGCTTCCCATTTGCGACTTGAGCAAATGGGATGAGATGTTTATGGATAAATTATGTTGCAGGCTGAGCTCTACACTGACATTAGATTGTAAACATGGTTTTCACAACATTTTAGTTGAATAACAGCCTCCACTTTGATCTTTTTTTTTTTTTTTTAGCTGCCTGGCCCAGACAAAATCAGTTTTTATTTTCCCCAAAGGAAAAGAGTTGGTCAATTGTTTTACAGAGCTACAGACAGTGCTTTGCAAAGAGCTGGTACCCAGCATCCCCCGGGCCATTTTTAATTGAACAGACATAGAAAGAACATTTCCTTCCATTAACCAAAGAGAAACTGTGGTAGAAATGTGAAAAACGGAAAGATGCCTAACAACAACAACCGATGTCTATGTGCAGATCAAAGGCGGTTTCAGATGATCAAATTGGTAGATTTTTTCATGGAGTTGGACTGAACTGAAACGAAAATGGCCAATCATGTCGATGGGAGACATCTTAAAAGACAACCGAGCAAAAAGGCTTACCAGGCCTGACTTTAAATGTCTTTGATAAGACCAAATTTGGATTGGACCTGTGGATTTAAAAAGGGCAAGCAGTTGCCATAGAATGATGTCCATTTTGAAGATTAAAACAATTAATACTTCCTGAAACCTTTCAGCATCAGCATCATAAACTGTTGGGTGGTCTACGAACAACAAGGGGAGAGCAAGTATTGGAGAATAATGGCGTTTTGATAAGAAATTAGGATCTTGATGAGCAGTTTAAAATAACTCGTCTGCAGAGAAAAAAATTTCTGACATAAAGGAAATGTGAAATGCCATTCAAGACATCACTGACATTTACACTAAATAGAACCTGTCCAGAGTGTACTCCACCTTTCACCCACTGACCTCTGGAGATAGACACCTTGTGAAGCCAACATGTGACTTTGCAAAGATAAGCAGGTAAAGTAAATGGATGGATGTATGGTGTACTGAATATGTCTTTAGGTGTGGGATCATCGCTGGTTTGGCAACTTGACGGTCAACCCAACGATCCAGATTCAGAATCTGGTGAAGATGGGGAAAAAAGATCATGGCTACCCCGATCCAATTCACTTCACAGGAGCTATTTGAACAGGCCATTATTAATCATGACAACAATTTGCTTGGATGGGAAGCTTTCTCTGTCATCTGAATATATTTAACTGAAGGCAGTAATAAGTACAGCATTCCTTTATATTAACGTATTCTTACTAAAGAACTGATCATTCCATTTTCAATCAAACCGTTAACCTGTTGATTGGAGACGGACAGAAACCAACATTAATTATGGTGTATGTATGAATTGCAGTTGCAGTTGATGTAGCTTGTATTGTAATATTTCTGCACTACGTTTCTTACTTTGGGAGATGAACCAAGAAATCTTTCCTGTTGTGAGGACAGTTGCGCCACAATGTCAGCCAAGGGCCGAAGGGGCCACACATGTCCCTTGTGGTCCAGTTCAAGAGTCACCTGCCGACCACCCTGTCATTAATTCTGACTTAGTTGAGGTTCTGGATTCAGGTTCAAGTTCTGATCCTGACGCTGCAGCTGATCCACCATCCATCTTAATATGTTAAAGTTACCTGTTTGATAATGCTACTCCGTATGCATAGGCGTAAATCCCAGGAGGATCCCAGAGGTCCAGACCCCCCCGATCTTGGAAAAGTCTAGAATTGTCCCCTCTCCCCCCAAAAAAATTCTGAAATAAATCTCTCTATTTAAACAATATCAATATAAAAAGACAATAGAAACAAAGAACAAAATAAATCTGCCATTCATCTAAGAAGCCTTGAATGGCCGTGTTACTGTGAAGGGTGATTCAGAAAGTACCACGCTGCACTTTTTGAGTCTTATAGGTCCAATGGACAACATGTTCCTTTTCTACGCACTGAAAAGGCTGAAACGAGTCTGAAAAACTGACAAATGTTTCACTAAAGTTAAATATGAAACGTAGGCTTCAATTTATTTATTTATTTTTAACATTTGTACATCCAACTCCAGAGAAGTGAGTGCCTCACTAGTCAAGAGTTTCACCGCACGTCACAGGCTTCCCTCCACCTCTTTGATGTTTGTTGTGACCTGTATGTCCTCCAAAGGCAACCGAGGCTTTGTTCACACTGTCTGGAATCTGTGGATGTTGATTGACATAAAGGTTTTGACAGAGCCTCCAAGACGCCTATAATACACTGTGGTTAACATGCCAGGCCACTAGATGGCGGTGCACTTTTAGTATGCCATTGAACCCTTAAGGATTTCTCAAACATGCATGAAAGAATCAGAACACTTTTGACAAGGGAAAAGCATTGTAACATTTAGTAGAGGTTAAAAAGTTGATTTTGCATAACACTGCACCTTTGACATAAGTTTATGACAGCTGTGTTGCCTTAGTGTCTCATTTTCAAGCATTTCCACTTTTTTAATGTTTGCACCACCTTATACGCACAGATAAGTTTAATCTCCAGACTGTCAATTACTTTTGCTATTTAGATTGTGAAAGACATTCCAAATACGACTAGTACATCTTGGGGTGAATTTTAAAAACTGCATTTTAATAATGATATAAGAAAAAAAAAGATACATTCTTATTCTGTATTTTTTGCATAAAAGTGACAGACGGTTGGACATGAAGGGCGAGACAAACTGAAATGAAGGACTAGCTGCCGTACCAACTTTTAATGAGTTGAGTGCGGCGTAGTTCTTTCGTCCACTCACCGCCACGGGATTTCTTTAGCCCATCAGCGAGGAATGGAAAGATTTGTTGCATGATGAAGCAAAATCAATGCATTTCTCATCTATTCTTTGAATTCCATACTATACGTCCCACAAGAAGTAACACTGTGCTGTTGTATCTATTATTTTCTGACTGCAGGAATGGCTGCAATTGTCCCTACTGACAGTCTAGCTCAATCAATTCACCCACTCATTCCACATCCAGGCTTCGAATGTCTCGTTTTCGGTCTTCTGTTACATTTGACTACAGGGGAGCCGCTGATTCACAGAGCCGCTCGCCACTTATCTGAGAGTGCAGACTTGAAAAAACCAGGAGCGCTCGTCAAGTGTTTTGCCTTTTTCTAAAGCCAGACAAGAAAACGCATAGGAAACATTGATTTTATTAGATAACCACAGAGTCTGGAGCACTCAGTTAAAGCCGCATTGTGCTGTCTCTTTTATGTCTCTTGTCATGTTAAAGCGAGGTCAGTAAAAACCCAAGAAACATCAACACGAACAAAACAACGTGGTACTTGAAATGTGAACTTGTCCCAAATGTCCCAAGACAAAAACAAAAAAAACAAACTTGAATTTGTTTCGTTTCTGGGTGCTACGTAGCCAACATCGTCTGTATGATATGTCAATCCCCCGTAGGTATGTGTGTGTGTGTTCGGGGGAAAGTGTGGGTCATTTATGCAATTTAAGAGGATGCCCAACAAATCCCATGAGGTGAAACGGGATCCGGCGTTCGGCTTGTTGTGGTGTGTATGTGTGTCCGTGTTCTGGTGGCTCCTCCCTGTACGCCGCCTAATGTGCTGCCATCAGGGCTTTTACGGCCTGGATCTCTTTTCCACGTCCTTCCGGAGCCACTCAGACGTGTGACCTTCAGCAATATGGCTGCCTTGGGGTCCAGGCTATCCTTTCGAATTAATTTACCTCTGGACCCGTGTGTCTGTGTACTGTTGCACCATTATCACATTCACTTGTCCTCAGAAGGATGACATAATGAGGAAAGCCCTGAGAGACTGATGTTGGCCTGGGTTGTGAGTTGTACAGAATACATTATTCATGGATCAAATTTTTTGATTTATTTTTTATTGATTATGCTATAAAAAATTTTAAGGACAAATGAAACATGGTTTACATGTTGTAATATTGATTTTGTGAACATTTCCAGTATTAGAGGGAGGACAGGAAGACGTTTTAGACTTTTTTTTTTTTTTTTTTAACACCCAGCTGGTTTTCTGTGAGACATTTTGTCACTTTTTAGAAACAATTTTTACACCACTGTTAGACAGTACAGGTGTTCTCTAGGGTTTTTACATCACAGGGCGTGAAAACAAAGTGAAGATTTGCTCTACCCCTAACCCCCAAAAAACCATGGAAGGCCTCGAAATCCTGTTTGTTGATCATCGCTTTGTTTTGATCGATCACATCAACAACATACGCCGGAGTGTTTTAATATAAAACAAATGGGAAAATGAAAACTGTGTGCTGTTTTTTTTCTGAATACCTTGATTCATACTCTTACATAAAGAAAACATTTTTTGGTGAGGTAATAGATACACTTTGATCTCTACATCAAAGCAAAGATCATTCTGAACTATTCTGTTTAGTGTTGGAGTTTTTTGTGCATCAACTTCAATCACACAATGCAAGGTCAAGAATAGATTTGACATATTTATCATATCAAATGGATGGTTTCCATGCTGTACTTTGTGAAGTATGCTGTGGGTGATCGTGCCAGTTTATGGTTAGTTTTAGTCAAGAAAAGGACTCGATCAAGAAAACAATCACAGAAACACGTAACGTCCATGGAGGACATTTTCTTTGTTACTTTAGGAACAAATCTACATTAAAGT
Organism: Poeciliopsis paucimaculata; assembly: GCA_903067055.1. Classification (NCBI taxonomy): domain Eukaryota; kingdom Metazoa; phylum Chordata; class Actinopteri; order Cyprinodontiformes; family Poeciliidae; genus Poeciliopsis; species Poeciliopsis paucimaculata. Next base: position 1,146 of record CAEGAD010017499.1, on the reverse strand, counting down.
GCTGGGTGTCTCAACACATTTATCAAGGTTAGCTCCAACTGTTTTCAGACAAACAAGCTACTTTTTGGGGGGTTAATAATTGAAGACGACTTTGTTAAGTTTAAATCAGTGAAGCTTTAAATGACGCACCACCATAACAATGAGGTTCCAAGAGGCCATCAAAAGGTCATACGCTTCAGTCAGTTTGTCCACTATCTGGCCCTTAACAAGCCGCTTTCACAGCACAATGTCAAGCTCTAGGTAAAGTGGGAATTTATCATAAATGATCAGAAGCTACAAACATAGGTGACAGAATTTGATATTTGACAGAATGTGGTTCATGTTTTGATAGCAGCTTCATTGTTTTTCTCTCTTTTGAACCACAGAAACCTTGAGCAGACATTGTTCAGGCAAAGACCGTCTTGGTCTGACTAAAATGTTGAGTGGTCTCTTTTGATAGGATCCAGGAACCTACAGATACCAACGACATGGCTCCAGAGATTACATAAGGGGGCCTGCAACATCAAACCGGGAGTGCCGCTGTTCTGCAGCCTCTGGATGCCTTCCTGCACCAACACGCCTAAATCAGAAGGCTGAAATACTTCCTTAGCATTTCAGCAAGTTTTGAAAAGTCCTGGTCATTAACCACTTGAGTATTGATCCCTCTTTAAGTTGCAGGACGGTAACTCAAGTACTAGAGTTGCAGAGCCGGTGAAGGTTACCATCTAGAAACCGTCCATCCGACGGATTGATCGCATGGCCCCTTACTAGGAGCCACTTAATTTGCCAATAATGCAACAGCAGAAGGGACTTTGGGGTTAAGAATTTCATCAACATATCTTTTAAAAATTAGAACAAACTTTTTTCTCATTTGCTTGTTTTATGAATATGTACTCATGTTACCACTAGCGGAACAAGTCAGAGTCGGGCCGGAGGACGGGGCTAATGACCGGGCCCTTTAAGCTCATGATAATTTAACTTTACAACATAAACATACCCACAACAGTTTGAGCCCCTGCCCCTTTTATCCTTGATGGCCCCTAGTGCCCTTTTTGAGTTTTGTTTTACTTGTATTTTTTTTTTCTCTGTATGTCAGAAGGCCTGTTTGTGCCCCTCAGCAATAATATTTAGCTAAATATAATAATTTATCAAAATAAACTAGTCTGG